>SCLH01000878.1:173738-197457 GCA_004367855.1 Oikopleura vanhoeffeni | reverse complement strand
AAATCCTATCTGGAAGGATTTAAAGAATGGTAGTTTAAGGGAGTGGGTGTCGCTGATTCGAGCCTCTTCCAAGGTCATTTCTCGCCAAACTAGCAAAGGTGATATTCCAAAAACATTTGTAACTAACAGAACCAACCTGCGCGCTGATTTAGCACTTAACCCGTGGAGCACAGAAAAAAAGTCCGCCAAGGCACCGACACTATATATGTGACATGTTCAACCGCTATTACAGAAAGCCCAAGTAGTTAGAGTTTCATTTTTTTTGCTAGAATGTTCATAACGAATCTTTGCTAGTTTGGCGAGAAATGACCTTGGAAGAGGCTCGAATCAGCGACACCCACTCCCTTAAACTACCATTCTTTAAATCCTTCCAGATAGGATTTTAACTTTTTCACTGAAAAATTTCCATGAAAAGTCACTCTTTTGTTTTTATAGTAGAGTCGTCGGAGGTGGAGCCGTTATTTATTCAGGCTCCAAATTATACAAAATCTCATTTTTAAGTTTTTGCGTTATAAAAAGGAAATGATTAGTCACACGAAATTTTTCCATTTTTTGTATTATTTTAGAACAAAATGTAATGTACGTACGAGTAATGGCGTAAAATGCGCAAACTTATTCCTTTTGGCATACAAATTTGCGAATAATAAAATTAGGAACCGATTGAAACTTTTTTGTTTTTCTTGTGAATGGGATTTATTAATTAAGTATATAATCGGTTCTGTACTAATGATCGAAACCAGATTGGCAGTGAAAGGCCAGAATATAAGAAGGCTGATATTTTTGTTCGCCATCAAATTTTTCATTTCAAAAGTATATTTTGACACCTGAATTTCAGAATACACTACTAAGAAATTTTATTAATTTATTGAAGCAACGTTTCGATATTTCATTGCTGAACTAATTTTTTTCTTTTTGAAGATTATTTCATTAAAAAATAACCTTTTGGACAATTTTCTTGATAATTTTTAATAAAACCGGAAAATAGCATTACATTTCTTCCAAAGTCAATATAAGGTAAGGTAAGGAAAAAATCGACCAGCTCATATTATATTTATTTCCGAAGCACATTTAGTTTCTGTGCTGAAATTGACCCATAAAAATTTTTTGAAAAAAATTATGTCCCGCTTTTGATAAATGAGCATTTTTTGAAAAATGTTTGCATAAAAATTTCGAGCAAAATGATATTCCTTTATCCCATTTTTGTAAATATCCCGTCCCTGGTAGGACTCCTTACTACCCTAGGTAGTTATAAACACCCTACGTTTGCTAATCAGGGACGGGATATTTACAAAAGTGTGATAAAGTAATATCATTTGGCTCGAAATTTTTCTTTAATTTATTACGAAAATTCCAGGCCAAATGATAGGCAATTTCGAAAATGGTTTCCCGTTTTTGAACACTTTTCTGAAATTTTGAAATTTTTCTCGCATATATCATTTTTATTCATGATTTTCTAAAACATACACATGTACATAGTATCAAAAACAGCTACCGTAGGCAAAAAAACATTTTGTCGGGCCTACCTGAGTATAAGAGTGTTTTCATTTTAAGTTGGTGGAAAGTTAGGGAAATAAGTTTTTTTAAGACCCAAATATTTTTTGAGATAATTAAGTCAAGATAAATTATATTTTATTTTTATATTGAGCTTTATTACCTTGAGACCCACAGGCCTCCAATTTTACCTGAGTCAGTTGGAAAAGACCAAAAAAATATATCTTTGGGATTTACTCGTGTGTCACGCGAGTTAATTATTTTCTCATTTTTACTTTCAAATTTTCTTATTTCAAATAGAAATGGGTACCGTACTACCCACTGGATAGTGCCAATTAATCAAATAAAATAACCTTCTATGATCATTATATTTTCAATAAAATCAAACACTCGAACTGAAATTCGTTCAATTTGAAAGTTTCAAAGCAGCGATTAATTCATTGGGAAAGAAAAAAGATAATTTTCTAGAATCTAAGTATTATGTTTTTTGGAATATACTCGATGAAATTCCCTGTAGGAAATTCCTGCTAGGAAATTCCTACTACATTACTAGGAATTACATAGGATACTAGGAATATAAATTATTATGTATAGAATGATTTTAATCAGAAAAATGCGCAGAGAAACTGGGAGTGACCCACGAGAGATACAGAATAAATATGTAACGAAAAATGAAGACTTCAAATATCGTAAGATTTAACTTTTGGGTCTTTGATTACCGATAATTTTAGGAGATGTCGTAGACTACGACTCGTAGTGTAGTTATCGGTTAATTATAAAAATCAAGAAAATTACCGCAATTTGCAATTCCGGGAAATAAAGTGAGATTTCGTGAATACATATCAAACCGTGAGTGCAAAAAAATCGGCCATCTAGTCACGGCTATCTAGTGGTAAGAAACAGGTTCAGATCACTCACTTCGATTTTTAGCATATAAAACTCCATTTATCCAATTTTTTATAACAAGGGCCGTTGTCACACAAAAATTTGCTACAATTTGCATTCAAATTTGATTTTTTTTTGAAAATTTTTGAATTTTTTTTGGTAATTTCGAAGGAAAAATGTTTTCGAAATGTTTTCTGAAATTTTTTCCTTGTGAGTCCTTGGGCTCTCGTCTCATATCTCGCCTAAGTTTCAACACAATACCGACGGTATTATACCGTAAACCAATAAGGATTTTATGGCTTTTTACTGCCAATCTTCAAAACCTGGGTCAGAGAAAGTTTGAAGAAAGTTAAGGCAGTATAGTTTAATTTGATGATAATAAAACTATAAAACATTTCTTTATTTAATTTTATACCCTTGAAAATGTTAGATAACTATGCGTTTAAATGTACTTAATACCAGTAAAACTCAATGAACTATCTTAGACCAAGATTTTCATACAGGAAAAACTTACAGATAGCATACATTTTGTCACAAAATTTTTGTCTCAAAATGAAGCGAATGTATCCATTTTAATAAGTTATTG
Source organism: Oikopleura vanhoeffeni (assembly GCA_004367855.1). Lineage (NCBI taxonomy): Eukaryota > Metazoa > Chordata > Appendicularia > Copelata > Oikopleuridae > Oikopleura > Oikopleura vanhoeffeni. The sequence goes on along the minus strand of SCLH01000878.1, from coordinate 194,495 downwards.
ATATATCTTTTAGGAGCCAAATTGCACAAAACGATAACCAAGTTACGTGATATTCACCACATTTTGCTAGCACACTTGATTTATATGAATAATAATCTGTTTTGGTTAGCTCAGAAACTAAACTAATTTTTTTTGTTGTGTTTCTTTCTTATTTTATAGCGAAGTAGAAATAAATTGAAAGTTTTTTATGTGAATTTCAGGAATACCGTTTGACATTTACTCTTCACCCATGTACTCAGACAGAGCCAATTGTCACTGAGTGGTCATTTAGCGCGGCCGGTAATTTTACCTACACATGACTGTGATTAAATTTAACGTTCTTCAGTTTTTGACAATTCTCTATCTTATGGTCAAAAATTATCGTCCCAACTTCTTTAGTGGAATCGTAAAACTCAAAAAAGTAAATTCCTTTTTAATTTGAAAAATATGTTTTCATTAAGTACCGATTTCCACTCGTCTGAATACAGCATTCTTCAGAAATGATGAGTACACAGGTTGAGGGTGTAAATATCTGCAAAATATTTTACGATCTGGCGCAATTAAAATGTTTTGTATCATTTGTTTGCTAGGGTCAGTCGCCGCTGTGCGAAAGACCGCTTTCAATGTGGCGGTCTCAAAAAACGGTCACTGCAAATGGGTAGCCCCGGTAAATTTCAATTGGCATAGCATAATTTCTGAACTTTTTTTTTCTATGAAACGGTTTCATTGAAACCTGAAATCAATTATTCCTTTGTACTGTATTTATCTTGTCAGTTCCATTTTATTTATAAAAAGATGATTTTGTGTTTTCGTAAGGAATAAATTAAAGCCTAATTTGTAATCTAAACTACATTCCAACAGTCCAAGCCACCACCGGCCGAATGGTAAAATATTATGATACTTTGCACAAACTGTTTGTCACGCTGAGCCATAACATAACCCGAAGTTCACTTGGCCGGAATTTTTCGGCCGGATAAAAAAAGTCTCTAAATCGTGAAAATTTTTAATGTTTGATAATATTTAAGAAAGATTATAAATGTAATACGTAACACTTCAACTAAGCATAATAAACCGTGGTTAACCAATGTGTCCAACTTATTCCATCAAGTTTTGAAAGCTAAATATACAGAATTTTATTTGATGATTAATGCAGTTGGAAAATCAGAATATTGAGAGTTGCAAGTGATTTTTTAAGTAACATTTAATTCTTATCAGAAACAAATAAAGTAAATTTTGAAACAATTTATAATCAACTTTTCTTGAATTTTTTGTTGTCATCAAAGCAAGTACAACAAATAATAGTAGTGTCAGATTTTCGATCCTGATGTCAGATTTCTGCTGTAACCAGATTGACACTTTTGATTGGTCTATGAGTCATAGACTATGACTCATAGACTATAATATTTAAAATTAATTAAACAACGTTGTCTTTTTGAATTCAAACGTGTTGATTTGCGCAGGTCAGTCTCAGCAAAAAAATAAGATCGGGACTCTCGATTCGGTAGGAAACATGTGACATGCAGCAATGTCACATGCTGCAGATTTTAACGTTTCGTACTAAAGGTGCGCAGGAAACTTTACCAAAATAAAATGTTGAGCATCTTTAGTACAGCTTTAACATTTTTCATTAAATCAAAGTTTCGTTCTTTAAACCATTTTACAAAACTGAGAAAATAGTTCGTATGATGACTTGGACTTTAGCAGATCTAATTTTTTTTGAATTTTTAATTTCAAAAAGTCGTTAATTAAAATTTTAAAAAACATTTTTGAATCTGCGCATGTTCAAGTCGTACTTTTTAAAATAATAATTTTATTTTTGTTTCATCAAAATAGTCATTTTGCCTGGCATTTAGATACGATTATCCTTTTCGAGTATTTATTATACTAATCTGGAGCTTAAAAGTACCGTAAATGTTCTTTTAGAAGCGTTTTAATTGCACACGGATGTCCAACCCAACTTTGGAAAGCAGTTTTTGCATTTGATTAAAACCATCTTCTTCTGCTGCTAAACGGAAATTTACTATTTACATTAAAGGTGTGGTTTGCCATGGCGTCAGGGATTATTTTTTTTAATTATTTAAGATTGACTATGCTTTAAATTGAAGAGGTTCTGAAAAGCTCTCTAAAATTCATTAATTGTGCAACCGAACATTTTCATTATTTTTTCTCATTAAATAGTCAGTTTTTTGAAAAATATTCTCCTCATCGTTTTTCGATATGAAAGTTTTAGAAAAAAATTTGTTTTTAGTGGTTTACTTGAAATAATTTTTTTAAGGAAATTTTGATGAAAACTAAACTGAAAATGTTTTAACAAAGTCAGGTGGTTGCTAACTTTTATGATGTAATTCAAATTATTTGTCAAAAATCGAATTATTAGTCAAAAAGAGACGAAATTAAATATGGATCTCCGCCAGATTTAATTATTTCATGTTATTATTTCATAAAAGGCCCAGCAAGTACCGTACTAGATATCGCAAATATAGAGGCATAATATGACTGGCATATCTTGGAAAATTTTGTTCCTAGCATTTTTATATCGTTTAGAAATCACGTGCAAAATTTTAAAATCGACGAAAATTGTTACAAGCATTCTGTTAAAAATGACAAAAAATTGACGTTTTTTATGAAAAAAACATGGATTCGACATCGCAGTTCAAATTATAGGTTTTTATTACTTTAATGGTAAAATTAAATTATTCTCGGACAAAAATTGGCATAAGAAGTATAACTTTGCTCAAAATATTTGATCAGAACTCGTCATAATGTCATGTTAAACATAATTAGGACAGCGAAATTAAACGATTTTTTTTAACTGTTTATTCTGTGAAAATAATGTAAACTATCATTATTATGTTTCGTTGGATTAAAAATTTCGAACAATAAAAAACTCACCGCAAATACAACTGTTGTATTACAACACTGTCTTTTTTTGCTAAAATTGCAGTGAATTTGTTAAATCTCCCAATAGAGTTTTGGCATGACATTCATTTTTAAATATCCTTTTCCCAACAAAAGTGGCTCTCACAATTTTTTTGAGATTATGAAAAGTTTTTAACAATAAAAACTGGAAACTGGTTCGATTCGGACTATTTTTTTGATTTTTTTTTGAATATTTGTTGTCATTTTGAGCTGACGAAGAACGCAATCGAATTAGTCGTTTTAAAAAGTAAAAATCTAACCGGTGTGAACAGTTTCCCCTGGACACCCTATTTACTTCTGCGAGGCACTTTTGATGAAACGAGGATATGTGCCGGGGACATTGTGTCCTATCATAAGATTTTTCTAGTTTCACTCTTAACCTCCTCACACCCAGAAACGAGAACTTCGCCTCACACCCAAAAGCCTATCTGAAGGCACTACTTTGAGCGCTTATCACGGAAAACTGGGAAGATATCAATTTACATATTTGTCACTGATTGAGATCAAGGATATATTAAGTGAATAACACGTAACATTTCTAAATTTCGAAGTTTGTGAACTAGATAACCTGCGAGAGAAAAGAGAGGTTCACTCACCTTGTATTTCTTGATAAACCATACATTTTTTACAATGACATTTACACATTTACATGTTTATAGCTGGTCTCAGATTTGAAATATAATATCTCAATCGCCAACAAAACAATTATTCATATCGGCGCGCGTCAAAATATATGCAGGAAAATGTGAAAAATATTGCTAATAAGCTGAAACCTCAAAATCAGTACCACCTTATGTTCTACATTCGATCGATTTGTCTTTGTCGGCTTTATTTGGGTTAAATTGCCGTTCAATTCTTTCGAAAAATATTTTTTTGAAANTTTTTTTTTCATTATTTTGAGTTTCATAAAAATCACGTGTGAAAACATTAATCTTCGTATAGAGACTGCAGAAAAAATAAACTTATATCAAAAGAATCCTCAAATACCTTTTTAAAAACTGGCTTCCTCAGAATTTTGATATTATGTATCGTTTTCACACAATCAATTTTTAAAGAAATTTTGTCGAAAATCCTAAAAAAAAGTAGGAAAAAATAACCTTCGAACGACTAATCGTACACAATTTTCAACAATATTTTTGGAAATAAAAGTGCAAACTCTATGACATATTTGAATTGTAGGTCTGTGACAATGTTATTTCTGCGCCGTTTTGGCTCCCGAAATTTTTGTTGCCTTCAGATAGTCAAAGGGTGTGAGGAGGTTAATTAGCTTCAAAGTTGTGCTAACGCACCTTTAGATCAACTTTCGTACCACATTTTTTTCTTTTTGTAGAATGCAGTTGAGGTGAATTGGCTCTTAAAAACCGAGACCTATTTTACGTCGGAAATCTAACCAACTTATGAGAACGTCTGATTTTTTCTGTTCTTTTGATGAAGTTAAAAAATCATGCCTTTTTGACTTAATTTATTTTTCTGAAATTTTTCACACCATAATCGATCATTAGAAATCAAACTTTCATCATTTGGCGCGTTTTTCACTAATTATATTTAATTTTTAATGAAGATTTTATTTCATAATAAAAATATCAAGCGCATTGATCAATCTTTTGCCCCATTTTGAGCTCCATTAAAAGCATAGTATATTGTACTAAACGTATACTTTCAACTTGTTCTAGTGTAGGGTATTTAAAGTTTTACCTTTTCTGACTTTATTGCTATAGAGTTGTACGGTACTAACAATCTGATATTAAAAACATTCGAACTAATAGCGCCCTCCTTATTTTTATTGGTGTATATCAGCCGTAAAATTTAAATATATATTAATGAATATCGGGGATTAATTAACAGATCGGGGATTGTATATTAAAATGCTTGTTTCAATGAAACTTTATGAGGTGAAATTATTTATTTATGATTCCACTGAAATAATGTATGTCTGACTGAAATTAAACTGTTAATAACAGTGTAAATAACATCTTGCTGAATCAAACATGCAGGACGCAAAGATTATAAAATCATTAAAAATCATTCAAGGAGTTGTGACTCACAACTTGTGAGTGTTAAATTAACACTGCCGATATTGGAATTTCTCGACAATAATGTCCCATTACAAAAAAGATAAGGAAATGATTAACCCGTGTGAGCACAGAGCCTATATAGGCTTGAGCATACTTCAAATCATCTAAAAACGCCAAAAAACATTTTAGAATTGTCTCGTCCAAATGCATTATGAAGAATTTTGTGGCGATTCCAAAAAAAAGTTCATTTTGTTTTTGCAAATTTTGTCCATATATTACGAGGCGTTGATTTTTTGAGATTTTTTTCTAATCTTTTACTTCTAATAAAAAATACGACCTATTAAAGTCAATCAAAATTTGAAAATAGCCAGTTTTTAGGAAAGTGTTTTGTGCATGCTTGACACTTAAGGGGTGGTCGTTGCATTTTAAGGGTTTTTCGATAGCCAATTGTCGCAAAAGTACAAATCGTCGGACCAACTTTTACCTCTTTTTGATATATTTAAACAAAAATCTTGCATCCTAAAAACAATCTAAAGTGACGGATGGCTCGTCCAATCAGAAACGTGCTTACAAAATCGACAGAATTATTCTTTCAAAATGTATCTCCGCCCTGAGTTTTCAAGGTTCAACAATGATTCATAATTTAAATTAACCGGACAAAACTTGAGCAGACTAATATGAAGAGTTTTTGGAAAAATTCTTCGATTTAGTTTCAGAATCACCAAAAAACTGTATTTTGCACTAGTTAACATAAGGTCAAAATACTGTTTTTGGTGATTCTGAAGCCAAATCAAATAATTTTCTCAAAAACTCTTCATATTAGTCTGCTCACGTTCTGTCGGGTTGATTTAAATCATGAATCATTGTTGGACCTTAAAAACTCAGGGAGGAGATACATTTTCAAAATTTGCTTTTTGTCAAAATATATCTCCTCCCTGAGTTTTCAAGGATTAACAATGATTCATGATTAAAATTAACCGGACAGAACGTGGGCAGACCAGTCTGTAGAGTTTTTGGAAATTTTTTTCGATTTGGCTTCAGAATCACCAAAAACAGTATTTTAACCATATATGTTAACTAGTGCAAAATACAGTTTTTTGGTGATTCTGAAGCCAAATCAAAGAATTTTCCAAAAACTCTTCATATTGGTCTGCTCACGTTCTGTCTGGTTAATTTAAATCATGGATCATTGTTGAACATTGAAAACTCAGCGAGGAGATACATTTTGAAAAAATAATTCCGTCAATTTTGTAAGCACGTTTCTGATCGGACAAACCGTCCGTCACTTTCGATTGTTTTTTAGGATGCAAAATTTTTGTTTAAATATATCAAAAAGAGGTTAAAGTTTGTCCGACGATTTGTACTTTTGCTACAATTGGCTGTTGAAAAATACTTAAAATGCGACGACCACCCCCTTCAAACAAAAATCAATTAGCATACAGGAACAGATATTTTTTTTCAGAAGTGAAATTTCAAAATTTTCGATTTAGGTATTTCACGAAAATTTTTTTATTATTTAAAAATTACTTAAGCAATTAAAAAGTGTCCACAGAGTTACTTGATTAGTATATCGACCTAAAAATAATATCAAAAGTTTAAAAATAGTTTTTGATCGATCATTTATAGATCAAAGCGGACCAAACGATGACGTAGGCCAGATCCTTGTGCATCGATTTCAATAGCAAAATAATTTGTGAACACCACTGTGAGCTTGTATCACGTGATATGCTATACCTTGCTCTTGTCACTGAATTTTCTAAAGCTGAAAATCAAAATTATAGAATTTAAAATGCCGGATGCAAAAATATAACCTTTCAACTTCCTTATGCAAAAAAAAAATTGAAACGCCAACTACCTTGGGCTTTCTGTAATCTACATTGAAAAAAGCCTATATATAGGCTGTGGTGCCTTGGCGGAACTTTTTTTTCTGTGCTCACTGGGGTTAAGCGAAATATTTTTATGATTTTTTCAAATTTGGATAGAAAATTGAATTTTTATATAGTTGTTACCCACAATTTTATTTGAAACTTACCATTCTTGGAAAATGACATGATTGCGGAGCTAATTAGAAAAAATCTGCTTTTTGAAGATGTATTTTGAAAACATGGACAGATTTTAAATACTACTCAGGGGTCGCCGACGGAAGACCGAATATAAAATTAAGATCGGATCAAATCGGATCGAATAAATCTTATTATAAAATTTTTGGAAAAGTCAGATTTTCGAATAAATCATAAAGTCTAAAAAAGCTTTCTGATTGAACATTTTGCGATGTTTTTGCGATTTATTTTCCAAGAGTTGTAAGTGTTAATATTTCAATTTCTCGGCGATAATGTCCCATTACAAGAAGGATGTGTCTCGTCTCATATCCTAATTCGAAGCATAAACTTCCCTTTTCGCCGCCGATTGTGCCCGATTTTTACCAAAATATCAAAAGATCAAAAAACGTTTTTCGCGGATTAATTTGTTGCTTTAAGATTAGTGCAGGGTTAGGGTGGTGTAAGTCTAGAGTTAGTTACACCATTTGTTAGTACGATTTCCAGTTGTTTGTTGTTTAATTTGGATTTGGAAACGAAGTCTGTTTAAAGAGAGCCACGCGACAAATAAATAAATATTGTTTAAAGATTATTGTTGCATATATAAGGACTCAAATGCGTAACATGAAGTTAAAGAGGCTTCTGGTGAATTTAAGAGAAGCACCAGAATAATTTTATTGTGGCATTTTAATTATACAACTCATGTCGAATTCCAATTTATTTTATTGCCTTCATATCAAATTTGAAAAAAAATGAAATAGTAAAAGAATTGCTTCTAAAATATTTATTTTAAAGAATAAATTGTGTGGGCTAAATTTTTAATAAACAGAAAATATGTATAATTTAAACTAATTTTAGCAGAGGGGGCCTTTTTCGCCAAAAATGCCGATATCGCCAGAAAACATAAGCTATTTCACGATTTTTGTCTAAAATCCTTCAAGTCAATATCGCCTAATGCAAATATCTCCAAAAACCCCCCACGCAATTTGAGATTTTTATAACAAATAACTTTGAGTGCTATGTATGACGTCATTTACGCGATCAAATCATACTGAATCTACTCTTTTTAATTTTTGTTTGATGGCTTTTAGTGGAGTTTTCACTTTTCAGCATTTTGGTGATTTCATCTTTTTTGAACTATTGTGACAGTCCTTATAAAATTAAAAAAATTTTCAAATTATTGAATCATTTCGCAAAAATGCTTTCATTTAACTTTCAAAATATTAATTTATAGATCGTTCATAACACTTGGGAGATATAACATGATTAAAAGTGCGTTCACGCGTGAACGCAATTCGTCTTTGACCATAGAAAAACCGGTGGTGTCTGCCAGTTAAGATATAATTTTTTTATAGAATCAGGCACTTTTTCAGTCTGAATCAAAATCTTTAGCGCTCCTTTGTTAGTTAATGTACACTTAACCTAAAACATTGTTTGATAAAATAAACTTTATAATATTTTTAGATATTATCTTTGATTATGAAAGTTTATACTAAGGCCAACGCGTTCCCTAGAGTTAATTTACTAATATGACAAAACCCTTCATTCGATTATTTTTAGAATGTTCTTAATATTTAGGCTCATCGTATACAATGTATAATAACGTTGTATTTTAATCTATATACACAAAGTCTGTTTACTCCTTACAAATATAACCAAACGCTCACTTTTAAACAAGGTTAATTAGACACCAATTCTAGAATCTTATTACACAGGATACATTTTCTCAATATCAAATAAAATTTCGTTTTGATAAGAAAATATTGGTTTCCAATTGTGTAAATTTTATCCAAAATCAGTAAAGTCGACTTTTAGGGACGAAATTTTGTGAAAAAATGTGATTTGATAAATATCTTAAATGAAGATTTTTACCTTTTTCATAGATGATGTCATACTTAGCGCAAGGGAATCAGGTCTCCTGCTGTGAATACAAACTAACACGTGGTTCAGAATATTTTTTTTCTGAATAATTTAAATCCAAATCTGAAATTTTCGTATCATAAAAGCGCATTTTGGGCCAAAATTTCGTCGACATAAGGGTTTTATGACTTACATAAAGTTGAATCCTAGACTTTATAAGGTATTTCAATCAACCCACCACAACTATAAGACCTATAAAACAAAACAAATTTTCTTAATTGTTGGAATCGCAGTTAAAAGTGTAATAATGTATTCTCTGGAAAAGTGTCCAACCTAAATATTGGTATGATTTTTGAACATTTGGATAGAAATTGATTAATATAACATTTTTGGAAGAATTTAATTCTTAATTGACCCTTTTTTATTTTACATGACATGATTGTGGAGGAAATTATACAAACCTGCATTTTGAAAATATGGTCGAATTTAGAAAGATAATTAAAAAAAATTCTCAAAAACCTGATCAATTTTAATAAATTGCCAAAAGAATCATGAGAAATTTAACTTTTGAAAGGATTTTAATTTTCTGGAACAGTGAATTCCCATGAGTGATACAATTTCACAATTTGCGATCTGAGCTAGGTTCTAGCTGCTAGGAGAACAGCGAAATCCAGATTCAACAAAAAAAACTATTAGAGAAGATCAGAGCAGACTGTTATAAATTATTTGACCGATCCCTGCTTAGAGGCGGTCCATTAATAAAATTGTTTATGTGTATTTGGTTTATTAAGTTTATTTATAAATTCTTGAAATACTTTCCCCGGTCCGTTGATACACCCTTTCTCTATTTTATTTATTATGTCTCATTTTATCATATTTGTATCTTTATACGGAAACCGTTTGATCGAACACGCATCAAAAACAAATATAATTTGACCACAGAATCGCTCTGACTGGTCAGATTTATTTTTATGTTTTTTCCTAGCTTTGCCCCCTACGTTGCACCGAAGGGTCTATTATAATTATTTATTTAACTGTTTGGCATATTATAATCAAAAAACAAAAATAATTATCCCTGGCCTCAAAGTAAACTATTTGGGCGTCCAGATCCGAATTGTTAAATTAATTTAAACAGTTTGGAATTGTTCGATAACAGAGCTGCATTAATGAGAAGAGTTTGTTTAAATTTTAAGAAAATTACTTTATAGATAATAAAAATTAACGGGTCTAAAAATAAACCTCAAATAAACATTTTAATCTAATAATAAAGAAAGCTCTGAAGAGCATTTTCGGTTTTTGAGCACGATTAAATTTTTATAACAAAAAGTTATTTCTGGTCGGGACTGAGCATAAAAAGATGAATAAATTGACTGATATATAAGATTCGAGACCTTGCTTGATCTTAATATTTGAAAGATAAAAATCCCAGCCAATCAAAAACGAAAATTTTGGAATGAGCCAATGAATCGACGAAAATTAGGTGGTCACCAATCACAATCTTGCAATTCAAATTATTTTTTCCATGCGCAATAACGTCATTTTTGAAGTTCCAAATTCAAATATTTCATGGATAACTTTATTTTAATCCTTCGGTGATAAGAAAACGGTTATTATATTTCGTGACACTATCCACGCCTCCGCATTTAATTTTTGAATGAAAATTTTTCCTTTTTTCCACATTTCCCTAAACTTCCATTCGCAAGAAATTTTTTGAGCTTCTAGGAACATTTTGTTCCTTTCAAACTTTCAAGGTTTGTGAGTTGAGGGTTAAAATATTGACATTTGGTATTCTGACTACATCCAATCAGCTTACTATTGTGTAAACAGCTTACACCAATTTCAAATTAGAGCCTGATTGACACCATTAATAGGAATTTACTAATTTTGTGGCTATAATCCGTAGTTTACGACGAAAATTAAAATTCCAAATATCTCTTTTACTGTTCAGGGTGAAAACAAATGGAAATCAATTTTGGCGTCTGGCTGTCGCCCCTTGAGAGTAGCTCATTATTGAAAATTGGGACAAATAAATGCACTTTTAAATTATTTGGATTAAAAATTAGTTACAAAACAGGGCTTAATTTTTTTTGAGCAAAGTTGTTGAAAATAATTATGAAATGCGAGCAAAATTAAGCTGATGATTAACTCTCCAAAAAACTGATTTTTTAAACTTACTACTAATTTATTGCGTAAAATACGAATATAAGATTTTAAACAGTTAACATACTTCAAAAAAGGAAAAAATCAAAATTTTCAACCTTTTCTTTAATAACTCATCTTGAGGTTTTAAACTTCTCTTTGGTAATATAATATTTTTACCGAGCAATATAAGGCCATAAATAATAAAAAATCAATGCAGATACAGAAAGTTTGTGAAATACTACTCTCGTACTTTTTTCAGGGTACTTTGGGGTGTTAAAATAGCACGACAAAAGGGGGTTATCTAGCACTTTATAGAAAACGTTCATCAAAATTTCATTCTCACACTTCTTAAATAGTAAAGAGGATGAAAATGGTTATTATTTAATGTATACGCGTTTTTTTGATCGATCAGAAAATTGAAAGAAAAATCTCTCTTTTATTTTTGCAAACTAATACTATTACAAGCAAAAACTGTGTCATAGCGCTATGGTCTGGCCTAGAAACAAAACTAAGTAGCCATTGTTGAACTGTTTGATAGCAAAAAGTCTATGATCGAATCAGCCCAAAACTGATCAAAAAGACTAGCTTTTCATCGCAAAATAAATGACGGGAACTAGAATATGTGTATACATTTCAACTTTTTTTTTCATTTCGTTTTTGAACATGAAAAAGTGACAAGAAAAGTAAACCTAGTTTTTTTCCTTCTTCAAAACTGCACTCACAAAATATGTGCAATAAAATAAAGGAAAAAGTAATTTTTTTTGAAACCTTCCCTTCCACATTCGAAGATACAGATATTAAGAACGGGCATTATTTTGTATTTTAACCTGAAGAAGGGGAACAGCTGGACCCATTTGTTGAACATTAATGCAGAAAGGGAATAGGAAAGAAGAGTCACCATGGGTTTCAAAGGATATACTGTCAAAAAGAAAAGGCAAAGAAATAGTTGCATTATTGTTAAAATGACCATAAATAATAATTAACTCCTACAATCCGGAACAACTTCTGGACTCACAGTCTTTTCACGGTCACGCCGCGTGACTCACGCGTGACCATGGTGTTTAAATCAAGCGTATACCCTTCGTTTCATTATCACCATATATTTTTCACTTGATTATATGATAATTCTGATAATTGTCCTACAATCGTATCAAAACAAAATGCTGAAAAAAGTAATTTAAAGCGATTTAAATGGCGATAAGAAAATCTAAAAATCTCTGCTTTTTAGACGGTTCACACAATTAAGCGGTATGGTGTCTTACATTTTCGCAGTATTCATGTCATAAAATTGCACCAAATCAGGTCGGTTGAGTTTAAAAGCCAAACAACCGCAAATAGAACAAAAAAAAATTCGAAATTTTTGCGTTTTTTTTTCCAAGTATTTTCTCAAATTATGTTCAAATAACGTTTGTGTCAATTTGACCACTATACTTCAAATATCGGGTTGACGTAAGCAACTTTCTCTTCAGTGTTTCCTCAGCTTCTTTTAAGCTTACTTTCGAAAAATCGAAGCACATTTTTTTTCGGAAATTTTTTCACGTGACCTTTGAGAGATTTCATATTTTGTTTGTGGTCGAAATTCATAAAAAACGCTTTCACAGAAGTTTTATATTGTTTTGAGCTTCCTTTTGCAAAGTCTTGAGTTGAGTGATTTTGAAATAACTTCAGAAGGAGATAGAATTTCGCGATGGAAAATGTCAAAAAACGACGTAATACTGCATATTCTAGAAAAAACTGAAGCACTTATCGACAAAAACGCTTTCACAGAAGTTTTGCTATAATAATTATTGCCCGTTATGGTTAAAATTTAAGTTTATTTCAAAAATTATTGACCTCAGAGCGAGGAGATAGTGAATTTTGTTTTGGCTTTAGGTCTCCTGTGTTTCGTAATGTGTCTGGGAGTGTATTCATGCAGAAAAGTTTGTGACGCACGTTTTTCGCAAGATGAAGGCTAGTTCTTCAGAACTGGCTAATCTGAATTATATCCTCGAGGCCCATGTTTGGCTAATGTTTTATCGAGAAAAGTGTCAAATTAGGAACCACCATACATTAAGGCATAATTTGATACGCAATTATGCTCATACATAAGGCTCAATTTGACATTTTCAAATTTGCAGTATCAACCTTCTCAATGTGGGTGCTGAAACTGCAAAAAAAAAAATTGCATGTTTTTATTAAATTTTTTACAAAATCACTCCTTAAAATAAAAAAGAACTTATTTTGAATGACAAAGTTCAAGGTCCGAATTTCAAGTGGGTAGGCTTATTTCACCGATTAATTTCGACCTAAATGACAATAAAAGTGGATGTCTTCTGAATTTTGAGGAGGTTAATTATATATGAAAAAATTGGAAAAAATATAATAGAAAAAATTTTGGTCGTCAGTGAATAAAATTATAGCGATTTTTTCGTATTTTCAGTATTTACTCTGATTTGACAGTTGTTTCTCGGTGAATATATAAACTGAAAACTAACAGATCATGGAGAAGTAAACCGAAAGATGCTGAGTTTTGTAGATCTAATCCTTAATCTTGCGAAAGAAGGTATCATCCAAATGTTTATTTTTGACCATTACGATCAATTAGGTACAGGTACGGTAAAGTGACATTTTCCAAACTGCAAAAACTATCTCCCCCAGACGGATATCCAATCGAGGCTCACATTTGTTTGACAGGATCACGTAACGATAGTATGTCATCTTTGCTCGTTGCTTAATTTTTTATCCGGCGACGAGAAACAATTCTTAGAACGCCACAAATACCGGTTTGAATTGTTTGCACATTTCAGCCTTCAAAATCTATCTGCCTCCTAGGTATTATATTGGGTGCAAAGATGGCCTCAGAGAATTTTTATGCAAGTATTCGCTAAGACAAGGTTGTGAGAGACTCCGCGGGCATTTTTTTTTTTTGCAATTTCCAGCTAGAAACTCAAAATATGTTTTTTTTTTGGTCATTTTCCAAAAATTCCGGAAATTAAGAAGTGCTTTCGATTTTGTTTCGAAAGTAGGCTCAAAAGAGCCAGTGAAACAGCCTGATGAGAAGAGGTTGGCGTAGCGTCAAGGGTCCGATGATTTTTGAAGTTTTACGTGGTCAATGTTGAGCAACACGTGTTGATTATTTGAATTCATCTTTCAATAGAGATACTTGAAGAAAAAATCGAGAAAAATGCAAAGGAAATTTCGGAAAAAGACATTTTGAGTGATTGGAGTTGCTTGAGTACACTTAGTGTATCACCCGCGTATCAATTTGGAGCATTTTAAGGGCATGGTTTTTGTTTAACAAACACTTTTTCACAAAATCTGTTTGAACAAAACAGGTTTTTACAAAACAGCAATTTTTTTAACAGAGAAAAGTTTTTTAACAAAAAAATGCATGATTTTTGAAAAAAAAAAGCCAACTTTATTAACAAAAAACCCATTAATAGAAACACATTTAACAACAAAACATTTTTTTTAACAAAAGACGAAACGATTTGTATAACGAAAAAAAAACATTTTATAACAGAAAAAAAACGATTGTTTTAACGAAGAAAAAGTTCATTTTTCGAGAGCGAAAAAAAGACATTTTTGTCCCGGATATAAAAATGTTTGAAGCGTTTTTGAAGAGGTTTTTGCTGTTTATTTTTGTTACAGTTTAATAATTTAATGATGAGAAAGACGACTTAAACATGGATGGACTCAGAAAGTAGAAGGATGAAAAAAAAGTTGTGGCGGGCTGAAATATTTATCAAGGCAGGAAACCAAAAATGCTCAGAATTCTACATTTTAAAATTTTCGCCATTTTGCCTTGTGACCTATAAATGGGTCGAGTTTATTTTTTTTAGAAAAATGACCTAAAATAGAGATATTCAAATTTAAAAATTCAACCATGTTTCGCTGTTTTATGTTAGCATCGACGGAAAGTGAAAGCAAAATGGTTCAGAATTGTTTCAGAACAGAATTTAGCGAAAAGAGCATCTGATTATGAGTCACGGAGAGTTAATAAGCGAGATTTGTGGGGCGAGGTGTCGATGTTTTTAAGAGAAAGGGGCCCCACTTTAGGAATATTGGTAAAAGTGGAGGCAGTGGGCTGGGTGTTTGGGTCGGGCGCAGATCGGGTCTAAGGAGTTCTAGATGAAGAAGGCCTCTGTTTTACGGCGGGTTTCAGTAGGTAAGACGCTTGAGCTTTGGTTCGCGAGAGTATCTCTGAAGTGGTTGCATGAAGGGTTAAGGCTCTGTGGGTCCACGAAAGCCGCTAGAGAGCAAACACGCGGGGGCCATGTGGCTGGCGTCAAATTTTTGTTTGCTGGTGTCATTAGAAAAAAAGCGTATAGTTTACGACGTTCGGTGGCAATGGCGAAGAAGCTTTCTCGGAAAAGTTCTATTGGTATTGTTAAAAAATATTGCGTCGTTGTTCCTGCGGACACGACCCTATTTTTTAACCTAACCCTAGGCTTTCCTAAGAAACAGCTTGCGTTGTGTTGTATTACCAGTGTACACTGGACACGAGTTTTACCATAACCCTGAGTTCTAATACTCTTCAGATGGGATTGGATTTATCAGTTTACACATGTAAAAAAAAAAAAAAAATTTATAGTGTACCACTTGAGGGGCATGGCAAAACTTTTTCGTCAACAAAAAAACTAGGGTTTAGGGCAAGAAGAACAAGGGTTCCTACGGAGCCCTTAATCTTCTCACCCCCAACCCTATTTTTGTCGCTGAACAAAGAAAGTTTGCCGGTTTCATCCCGTGGTATACTGGGCACGAAGTTTTTCAAATTTTTGTTAGAAATGTTTTCCCATTATGTACTTATTAATAAAGCACTTAATTATAGATTATTTTCAAACACTAATAAAATGCAACCTAGATATATTTTTATATTTTGTGTGAGGATTTTTACCTTCAACAATGGGTTCTTTGATGAGTTTGAAACTCAAAATGTTTTTTTCGATTAGGAAATGTTTTTTTGTGAAATAATGTTTTTTTTGTTAAAAATGTTGTTTTTTTGTTAAAAATGTTTTTTTTGTTTGTAAAAAAATGTTTTTATTTGTTAAAAAAATGTTTTTTTTGTTTATAAAATATTTTTTTTTAAAAAATGTTTTCTTTTGTTAAAAACATGTTGTCTTTTGTTAAAAAATGTTTTTTTGTTAAAAAATGTTTTTTGTTAAAAATGTGTTATTTCTTGTTTAAAAAATGTTTTGTTATAAAATGTTTTGTTAAAAATGTTTTTTTTGTTAAAAAATGTTTTCCCCATTTTTATGCCTCTAAGGCTTTTATTAAATCAGAGTCCATACCCCCTTTAATCTTTTAAACAAATGCCGCCATCGGTAATTTTTAGGTCAACGCCACTTATAGAATGAAATTAAACAATTTTTGAAAAAAAATAAAAATTTTTGAAATTTGTGATTTTCAGGCTCTCAAACCTTGATTTTTTGGTAAAAAAAACTAGAATTGAAAAAGGGATGGACGTTTGTTCCAAAATTTGTTTTGTTATTATTAAAATAACCCGCTGTAACTTTAGTACCACCAGTTTTTTGGCACATATATCTCAGATAGATGGCGGTCATATTACATTTTTTTGGGGAATTTTCGAGATTTTTTCTCAGTATTTTTCGACAACTGGACCAAAAAAAATTTTGCTGAAAATTTTTTGCAGGCGTTTCAGACAATTTTAAAAAAAATGAAAAAAAATTTCGAAAGTTTTTTTCATTTTTTGAAATTGTCTGAACCGTCTGCAAAAAAATTTCAGCAAATTTTTTTTCCTGTTGTGCAAAATACTAAGAAAAAAATATCGGAAAATAAGTTTTTTCTTTGAAAAACAAGTTGATTAAACTACATGAATTACTTCATGGCCCAAGGAAATGTTTTGTTTATTAAAATGGATGATTGAGTATATTCTGATAAGAATCAAAGATATTTCTAGATAAGTTGATAAAATTGGGGGTGCTTTAACTCGTAGACTTTAGACATGAATCTGTACCCAGACTCGATTTCCAGCAACTAGTGACCATTGTTATAAATCGAGCCATATAAGCAAAGTTTCATTATCAACATATATTTTCTAATAGCTTAAAATAATATTCAGCTAATTGCTATACAATTAAATAACAAAAAAAAATTGTATACAATTAAAAGGATTTAATGAGGATAAGAAAACAAAAAGTTTTGCGGAAATTGACCTCGAGTGACAAACAAAAAGTGCAATAATAAAATGAAATTAAAGCTTAATTTATATTTGAAACTACCTCATTATAAAATTTCAAATGATTTTTCTTATCGCTCTGTCTGAAACATAATTATATGTTTTTTTAAAAATTCTCTTAGTAAAATGTCTCTTTAAATTTGTTGTGAAATATTATTTCCGTGATAAAAAGATTAACTCATCTTTCATGCGTAGGCGTTTAGTGTAATCAGTTTTTTCCAAAATTTGACTTCTAGAAATGCTCTATTTAAACCGGAGGCCATACTGTAATGCAATTAAAGTCTAAGAAATTCGTTACGATCTCTTGAAGGGTCTTCCGCATGATTTGAGTACTTTTTTGAAAAAAAAAATATATAGTACCAATATACAGTAATTTAAAAAGTACTTCAAATTATGTCAAAAAAATTCCAGGGTCAACTTCAACGTTTTTTAAGACTTTTCTCATGCACACGAAAGTTGCTGGAATACAAATCACGTGATGAAATAATCCAAAAAGATAAAGTTGTAAAATATGTCATAAGGATAAATCCTTATGTTCTTGAAAGAATAAGATCCGTGGACTTTGGAAAAATATCATTATGTTCAAAACTCTAAATTAGGTGTTTATTATCCCACAAATTTTTCGCTGACTATTTTGAGTACTATTTTTTGTACTTGAGCCAAAAACCGTATTTCTTAATTTGGAAGGTCACGTGATCGTTTTGGACGTTAGTGTAGTAAAAAAAGTCTTAAATTCTAAAAAACATCTTCACTCATTTCAATAAGTGATTTAAAGGCAGTTTTTGAAAAAAAACAGTACTATTTTGACCGACCTATTTCTTGAATATACGGTCACGTGATCATTTGTGTGGCTTTGAGTGTAATGGAAAAAAGTCTTAGATATTTTTTCTGATAACAATGAAGGTTTTATTTGGTGATTCAAAAATTTTTTGGCAAAAATAAGTACTGTAATCTGTTTTCTTTTGTTTAAAAAATATTTCTTTTTGTTAAAAAAAGTGTTTTTATTGGATAAAAATGTGTTTTTTGTAGAGAAGATGTTTTGAATAAATGTTTTGTTAAAAATGTTTTCCGTCAAATGCACCGACCCCCTTAACTTTAATGTGTGTATTGTCATTATTCTAACTCGGAAAGCCTAGTCAAAAGGTAGGGGTTCGGACCGAAGAAAGTGAAAACGATGTGAATTTGAACTACATTTTAAGTTAGGGTCAGAAGGAAAGGGTTAAAATAAGATCGCCAAATTTTTAGTGCACAATTGTAATTTTTGTTTATGATCAAATTGACTTGGTCGAGTGGATATTATATTATTGAAACAAGTTTATTCTTGTATTAAAATATTCGTGATTTGTTTGGATGGAATAAAAAAAATTGTTTTTAATTTTTTTCTGCAGAATTCTTTCAAATAGCAATAAAAAATTTCCGCTATTTTTGTCCAAACTAAACAAATTATCATCGAACACTTTAAAACGAAACTTCTCTNTTTGATGTAATGGAAAAAAAGTCTTAGATATTTTTTCTGATAACAATGAAAGGTTTTATTTGGTGATTCAAAAATTTTTGGCAAAAAATAAGTACTGTAATCTGTTTTCTTTTGTTAAAAAATATTTCTTTTGTTAAAAAATGTTTTTTATTGTTAAAAAATGTGTTTTTTTTTAGAAAATGTTTTGTTAATAAATGTTTTTTGTTAAAAAATGTTTTCCCGTCAAATGCACCGACCCCCTTAACTTTAATTGTGTTATTGTCATTATTCTAACCTCGGAAAGCCTAGTCAAAAGGTAGGGTTCGGACCGAAGAAAGTGAAAAACGATGTGAATTTAACTACATTTTTAAGTTAGGGGTCAGAAGGAAAGGGTTTAAAATAAGATCGCCAAATTTTTAGTGCACAATTGTAATTTTGTTTTATGATCAAATTGACTTGGTCGAGTGCAAATATTATATTATTGAACAACAAGTTTTTATCTTGTATTAAATATTTCTGATTTTTTGGATGAATGAAAAAAATTGTTTTAATTTTTTTCTGCAGAATTCTTTCAAATACAATAAAAAATTTCCGCTATTTTTGTCCAAACTAAACAAAATTATTCATCGGAACACTTTAAAAACGAACTACAAACATATTTAATTTTTGCGCTAGAGGGCAAAAACATGATATTTTCGTCATTTTTCTGCTTTTTCAATGACAAAACTTAGTTGAATTAAACAATTCTGGTATATTTAAATTTAAACCGATCAAAATCGAGCTAAGACTTCAAAATTTCGAAAAATAAAATTCGAACTTTTCTTTGAATAATTTTTCCGCTGACTTGGGGCACTCCAACAAACTCTCAATTGCATTGTGTCCCAAATGAAGCTCAATGGATCGGATTTTTTCGAGTCGACGGGTCGAAATTTCCCCCCCCCCCGACTCGACCCGGAAAATTTCAGAAAAAATAATCGACCTGGTCAAATTTTCAGAAAATCTGATCCCTGCTCACATTTTATCTGATTCCTGGTTACATTTTACGGTAAAGACTGCAAAGTCTGTCCCGTCACAAAACGGCAACGCTCCATAAAAATGCTACACTGTGCAATTTTAATTGAAAATTTCCTATTTGCCAATTTGTCTAGTAAATGTTCCTAATGATCCACTAATTCGAGTTTTGGTCCCAACTTCCGGTTCCAGAAACAGCGTCTGGCCAAGATCTTTGCTTCCTCAATGTCCCAGAAAATCTTGGAGCTTCCTACACGCGCGACCCGGAAAGTCATTACGAACAGGTTAATGAATACATATCCCTTATTAGTTGACCATTCATTTCTCATACAGCTTTAATCGGTATTTGCGAGGTTTTACGGAAATAGAGACTAGAACCACTGACAATGACTTATTGTTTTATAGCAATGATTCGTATTGACTATTTGATTTGGAATTTATAAAAAATTAGTGACATTTTTTACTCAATTTGCTGTTCAAAAAACGAATTACATGTCAGAACAATGTCAAAAAATAACATAATCAACAGCTTGGCAAAAAAATCTCATTTGTAGAACTTTCGATAGTCTCGACGAGACTGTCTCGTATTAAAATAAAAATGGGATAAAAATAAATAAGCCAAATTTCGACGGTGTTGCAGGATCTTCGAATTGGATATTTGACTAACCGAATAACCATATTAACCAAAATACTTTTTTCTGCTATAAAATGAGTTTCACCGAGGTCTATCAGTTAAGTTTTTAATTACAATTCTGTTGGTGCTAAAATGTTGATCAAGAATTGTTGATCAAGAAATTTTCAAGCAAGACCCGGCACTCTTATTTTTACATGTGGCGCCCCGGAGCTTAATTCGAAAAATGTTGTCGTATATTTTTAAAAATCTCTATTTTTGTTTCAGTGACAAACATAATGGAAGTTTTACCCAGAAAATTAAAATTTTTTTTGAAATTTTTTTTTTATTTCGAATTACTTTTTCCAAAAAACTGTAAACATATATACTGGGAGGACCTTATATCGCCAGAATTTTTTTTTCAAAAAATGTCGTTGATATTGGGCACTTACGGCGATATCGGCAGTGATATGGGGACAAAAATAAGGTTTTAGTTCGAAAATAAAAAACGCTTAAAGGGATTGTGGGTGCAGTAGTTATTTTCGACCACG
>SCLH01000878.1:138087-165332 GCA_004367855.1 Oikopleura vanhoeffeni | reverse complement strand
TTTTTTTTTCAAAAATGAATTTTTTCAATTTTTGCCAAAAAAAAATATGGTCGTCCGCAACTCGAATTTTTTCAATTTTATTTTTAAATTAACCACTTTTTTGTGGCGCTTTAATGATATGAAGGAATAGGCACGGAACACAAATTTTCTGGTCTAAATACAGTTTCTTAATTTTTGAAGTCAATTTTGACCTATAGTAACCTTTCAAAAAAAATTTTCATATCTTTTTTTGAACTCGCAATGTTACTGGCTATATTTTTGTAGGCAAGAAAAACCAATTTTGGACTAGTCGAAAATCGCATTTCCCACCCTAGACTAGTGTTTGTGAAATAAAGCAAACTATTATGGTTTTTGGAAGCGGGTTGTTTTTTTAAATACAATAATTCCGAATTTTTAGACAACTCATGTAAAACATTTCATTAAGAAATACGATTTTGACTTAATAAAGTCTCTTTTTACATTTCTCTTATTTTTAACATAATAAACTAATTTTTCCACTCTTATGCCGAAAAAAAGACCAAAAAATTAAGTTGATTAATTAAATCATTTAAAAATATCCATTGATTCAAACTTGCATTTAAAAAAAAAAATCAAGAAAAGAAAAATTCCTTTTTATTTTGTATACTGACAAGCGAGCGAAGTCCGATACTATCGCTTGGACGGTAATCCAACCAGCTCTGATGGTCCAAAAAATTGACTTTCACCAAAATATGACATCGAGATAACCAAATTTCAGGTAGAAGACAAATGGAGAAACAAAGCTGCAAAACTAATTCTCGTTTTATCTTATTTAATTTTATTAGCAATTTTCTCGGGTGAAAAAGTCCAATATTGACAGTTTGACTGTGAATATTTTGAATTTTGGAAAAATAATAAAATCTATCCAGGTTTCAACTGGAAATTAATTATCATCTCGACGCGGCATATCACATCAAGAATGAACAAGCGAGTAAAAGGCAGCAAAACATTTTCTAGTACTGTAGTAGTCAGTGAGGCCCTCACTGTGAGGGAAAGTATAGTCATCCTGTTCCTAACAGAGTACTAGAGTCTATGTAACTAGACTATTTTGTTGCTTTTTTACTGGGTTGTTTATTTTTCAAAGGATAACGTTATTCAACCGAAAAACGATGGAAAGTCAACCGAAAGTCGATCGAGATTCACGCATAACGTAGCTATAAGGCACCTATTGAGGAAGCTATTTAAGGTTACTTTCCATTGAATTCTGATATAAAATTAGTTTTTTTATTATTTGCAAATATAGTTCGAATAAAAAAATACTACCAATGTGTTTCAGCCCTTTTGGGGTTTCCCCTGGGAGATTAAAGACGCCCCTTAAATTAACTACCAAGTCGCGCTCTGAATTGGTTAAGCGTGAAAATCTCCTCGGGAACACCCCAAACAGCTAAAAACACATTGGGTAGATCATTAATAATACAATCTCGACAACCAAAAGTTGTAAAAAATTAGATCAAGAATATGATTGCGATAACAAAATTAATTAAAATAACTAATGGAAGAACCATGATATTTGCATAAGCCAATGTATAAGTTAGCAAGTCCATCCATTAATTTCGACTTAATAGAAATAATAGGTAGATTGTTCCGAAAACTCTTGGGGGTGAATAAATATATTGCAAAATCGAAAAAAAATATGAAAAAATTTTTGGTAGTCACGTGATCAAAAATATAGCGGCGATTTTTCGTTTTTTCAGTAATTTCATGTAATATAAAACAGATGCCAAATCGGTAATTTTTGAGTCAACGTCATTTATATAATGAAAAACACACTTTTTGGGAAAAAAATAGAAAATTTTCGAAAAATTATGATATTTTTGCTCCCAAACCTCGATTTTTCGAAGAAAAAAAACGTCACAAGTAAGAAAAAAGGGATGCCCGTTTGATCGGACAAAATTATTTTATCATCAAATTAACCGCCTTGTTAACCTTAGTTATGTTACAGTTTTTTTACATACATCTCAGATAGATGGTGTCATATTACACTTTTTGAGAATTTTTGAAATTTTTTCTGAGAAAAATCTGGAAAAAAAATTTTAACTGAAAATTTTTTTGCAGACCTTTCAGACAATTTTAAAATTTTCGAAAAAAAAATTTTTTCGATAAAAATTTTCGAAAAATTTTTCATTTTTTTTAATTGTCTAAAACACCTGCAAAAAAATTCAGCAAAACTCCATTTCACTAAACCAAAAGTTTTCGAAATTGAAAATACAATAATATTTTTGAAAACAATTTGAAATATTTCTAATCTACAAGTTTTCTGCAAAATTTTTTTCATCAAATTTTTTTTTCAATCGTAGAAAAATACTTAAAAAAATACGAAAATTCTCAAAAAATTGAAGTTTTCGTTTGTAAAGCAAGTTTAATTAAACAACGTGATAATACCTCATGGTAGGCTCCAGTATATTTATCTCAATAACTGCTCTGATCTACTCAATACTTTTGTCTGATAAAGTATTTTTAATGAGAATCAACAGATAGTTTTAAATACGTACAAAATATTCATGAAAAAATAATGTTTTTTAAGAAAAAATTGAGAGTTTTCTCGATTTAATAAAATAATTTGATGATTATTACCATATAAATGCAAAAATGGTATAAAAGTAACACTCTGGCATGATTTTCACATATAAGATATCTTCCAAAACATATTATTTTGTCCATACGTTTGGTCAAAAATATTTGGAAATATTTTGAAAATGATATTCATTTCTTGATCAAGAACTTTCAAACTTATTTGTCTGGAATCACAGGCTGAAAATAATAAGAGTGCCACGTTTTTTTCAAAATATGTCCTGGTTTTGTTTCTCCGCGAATGTTTATACTCTAAATCATAATTGTGCATCGAAAATACGGTGATGAAGAAATCCATCGAAGCTNTACTTGATCAAGAATTTAAGAAAAATTATTCGTCAATTAAATAATTGAGCCCCAAATCGGCCGAAGGCCGATAAAAGGGGGTTTTATGTTGTTAATTTATTTTGTTAATAAATGAGCTCCAAATAGGCCGATAAAAAGAGATTCAATGTTTTTGATTTAATTAAGTTGGAAAATGAGCCCCAAATCGGCCAAAGACCGATATAAGGGGATTATATATTCATTATTGAATTTTGTTGAAAAATGAGCCCCAAATCGGCCGAAGGCCGATAAAGGCGGATATTATATTTATAAATAAATTTTGTTGGAAAATGAGCCCCGATTCGGCCGAAAACCGATTAAATGGGATTTATTTTTATTATTTAATTTTGTTGATAAATGAGCCTCAAATCGGCCAGAGGCCGATAAAAGGGGATTTTTTGTTTTTTATTCATTTTTGATAAAAAATTTAAAAGAAAATTTGATAATTTTTTCCAAAATTTGAAACCGTTGTTTAAAATTTGAGATTTTTTTTAAATTGCTCAATTTTTTCAAATCGCTCAATTTTATTCAAAATCTAAGAAAAATTTAAGAATTTAAATTTTTTCAAAAGCCATATTTGATTTTATTTTCTTCGAAATTTCACTTCGAATTTTTATATTTTCGCAAAACTAAATTTTTTTATTGATTTGAGTTTTTTTAAAAGTTACTTTCTAAAATTTATTAAGAAATTTGACAATTATCTGACAAATTTGACAATTGATTTCCAATTCGACATTTTTTTGAAAAATTGTCGAATTTCAAATTAATTGTCAAATTTTTGGGAAAATTATCAAGTTTTTGAAGAAATTTTAAAATTTCTGTGGAAATTCTATAATTTGTGAAGAAATTCAAAAATAATTCTTAAATTTTTCAACAAAATTATATAAAAATCAAAAATTCCCGTTTTATCGGATTTTAAACGATTTTGGGCTTATTTTTCAAAAAACGAAAAATCCCATTTATCGGCCTTCGGCCGATTTGAGGCTCATTTTCCTACAAAATTTATTTATAAATATAATATCTTTCTTTATAGGCCTTTGGCCGATTTGGGGCTCATTTTTCAACAAAATTTAATTTAAAATATAAAATCCTCCTTTATCGGCCTTCGGCCGATTTGCGGCTCATTTTCAAACAAAATTTTATTATAAATATAATATACTCCTTTATCGGCATTCGGCCGATTTGGGGCTCATTTTTCACAAAAATTAAATAAAAAACATAGAATCCCATTTTATCGGCCTTCGGCCGATTAGGGGCTAGTTTCTAAACAAATTTAAATTATAAATTCCCGTTTTATTGGCCTTGTGCCGATTTGGGGCTCATTTTTCAACAAAATTTATTTTAAAATATAAAATCCTTCTTTATCGGCCGATTTGGGGCTCATTTTCCAACAAAATTTTATTATAAATATAATATCCTCCTTTATCGGCCTTATGCCGATTTGGGGCTCATTTTTCAACAAAATTAAATAATGAACACAAAAAAAAATTTTATCGGCCTTTGGCCGATTTTGGGCTCATTTTTTAACAATTTTGAATAAAAATCACAAAATGTCCTTTCATCGGCTTCCGGCCGATTTGGGGCTCTCTTATTCAAAAATTCAAATTTAAACCACAAAATCTCCTTCTAACGGCCGTCGGCCGTTTTGGCTTATTTTTTAACAAATTTAAATATAAATCACAAAATCCCCTTTTATCGGCCTTCGGCCGATTTTCGGCTCATTTTTTAACAAATTTCAAGCGTCAAAAACTACTCTTGATCCAAAATTTTCAAATTAATAGGACCTTTTTATGGGTGCTCATTCTGGCCCGGGAGGCCTTAATATCATGCAAGTTTTTTATTTATTTTCGTTAAAAACCTCAAAAATCTTATTTTTATTCGTTTCAGATTCTCAAACTTTTTCTAAGATTTTTGAAATTTGGCAGCAAAAAACAATTTTGAAAATTTTTTGCGGGCGTTTTAGCCAATTTAAAACAAATAAAAAAAATTTTCGAAAAATAATTTTTTTTTAAAATTTCGAAAAAATTTTCGAAAATTTTTTTTCTTTTTTTTAATCAGCTGAAAAAATACTTAGAAAAAATTTGAAAGTCTGAAACTTCAAAAAAATTTTTTNTTTTTTCCACATTTCCGCACCTTCCCGCACCCAGAGACAATTTTTTTGTGATCAAGCAATCAACGATCTTTCGTTGAAAAATAAAATTAGTCTACATTATTCTACACTAGGCGGTTTCCGACGCTTAAAACCCTCTTTTTTTTAAGAATAATGCGTATTGTTCGAGTAAACATCGACTTCCTGAGAAAAATATTAATTTTCGGATAAAAATATTCACACCACTAAACGCGCAATAAAATTTGGCACAGATCAGTTTATGTTACAAATCTAACCTAAGGGGTCGGTTTTGGCCGAAAATCGATTGGTGGACGTGCGATAAAAAAATAATTAAAATACTAATCGGAAGAACCATGATATTTGCATAAGCCAATGTATAGTCATGTCTCTCAAGTCAAATGCATAGTAAAATGCCGCCGGAACAAATTATAGCTCGCCAGATAATGGTTGAATTATATTGTTAAATCTTACAGTTTTCTCTAGAACTCAGTATTTTTTCAATGATTTAAGGGTATCCCGGTCCCTAATTTGACATATTCTCGATAAATATTAGCCTGAACACTGGCTGTTTAGGATATTATTCAGATCAAGCAGTTTGTAAACTAGCCTTCATCTTGCGTAAAACATGTTGTCAAAACTTTTTGCATGAATACACTCCCAGACAACATAAGCGAGACAGTGAGACCTAAGCCAAAACGTAAAATCTATCTTCCTCTGAGGTTGTTAGTTTGAAATAAACTTAAATTTTGACATACCTGTATAATTAGTATTTTAAACTTCTGAGGAAGCGCTTTGTTCGAAAAGTGCTAATTTTTCCTAGAATATGCGATTAAACCACCGTTTTTTGGACTTTGTTCATCGAAAATCTATCTCCTCCTAGGTAATTTTAAAATTCACTCAAATTTTGCCAAACGGTAGCTCGAAACAGATGAAAACTTCTAAAGAGCGTTTTTCAATTTTGACCAAAACTCAAAAATTATGAATTTTTCAAGGTCACGTGGGAAAAATTTCGCGAAAAAAATGTATCTTCGATGTTTTCGAAAAATAGGCTCAAGAAAGTGCTGGGAAAACCACTGAAAGAAAAAGTTGGCTCTACTTCAACCCGATATTTAAAGTTTTAGTGGTCAAATTAACACAAACGTTATTTTTGAACAAAATTTTGAGAAAATACTTTGAAAAAATCTGAAAACACGCAAAATTTTCGAAAATTTTTTGTTGGTCATTTGGGTTGTTTTCATGGCGTTCAAACTAAACAATTGATTGGTGCATTTTTATGACATATAACTGCAGAAAATCTAGGAGCCGGATACCCTTAACTCGTAGACTTTAGACATGAATTTGTACCCAGACTCGATTTCCTGGCAACTAGTGACCATTCTTATAAATCGAGCCATATAAGCAAAGTTTCATTATCAACATACATTTTTCAATAGCTTAACATAATATTCAGCCAATTTGGCAATAGAATAAATAAATTAAAAAAATTCCGATGAACAAAAGGCATTTGATGAGGGATGAGAAAAAAAAATTCGCGAAAATGTACCCCCAGTGACGTGCAACAGTGCAATAATCATACGAATTTAAACGTTTATTTATATTTTGAACTACTGTTTAAGTTAACTTCAAAGGGTTTCTCTAGTTCCATTTAACAATTAATTATATGTTTTCATCAAAATCTCTCGTAAATTGACTCTGAAATTATTGTTAATATCATTTATAATTGTTCTAAAACCAGAGACGAGTCCACGCCTACGCGTTCGCCTACTCGCCTAAACCTTTCATTCATTTTCTAAGTAATTAATTTTTCGGAAGTTGGCTTCTAGAGGTGCTCTATTCTAACCGGAGCCAATTTTCACAAATAATACAAACAGAAATCTTGAAATTAAAAAAAAACCCAATCGGTAATTATTCATTTTTCTCACCTTCTCTCTCGCCTACGCTTTCTTATGTTATCAGGGGCATTTTCGAAAAGCTATGACCTCTGGAGACTTCTGGCTTCCTATTTTTAAACTGGGAAGGGCCATACTGTAATGCATTAGAGTCTTAGAAATTCGTTTACGATTCTTTTTAAGGGGTCTTTCGCATGATTTGAGTACTTTAAAAAAAAATATGGTACCAATGTTACGAGTAATTTGAAAAGTACTCAAATTACGTCAAAAAATTCCAGGGTCAACTTCTAACGTTTTTTAAGACTTTTTCTCATTACAAGGAAAGTCTGAATAAAATCACGTGACGAAATAATCCAAAAATAAAGTTTAAAATATGTCATAAATTAAATCCTTATTTCTTGAAAAATAAGATCACGTGAAACGTGTTTGGAAAATATATTATGTTCAAACTCTTAAATTAGGTGTGTATTATGCCTCAAACTTTTCGGCGTAATTTGAGTACTATTTGGGTACTTGGGCCAAAACCTCATTTCTTAATTTGAAGGTCACGTGATCGTTTTCGGACTTGAGTTGTAATGTAAAAAATCTTAAAAACTTCTAAGGAACCACTTCACTTCTTTTCAAAAATTGATTTAAGGCAATTTTTTGAAAAAACAGTACTACTTTTACCAACCTTATTCCTTAAATATACGGTCACGTGATCATTTTGGGGCTATAGTGTAATGGGGAAAAAGTCTTAGAATTTTTTTCTGATCACGATGAAAAGGTTTAATTTTGTGATTTAATAAAATTTTTGCCAAAAATAAGTACTGTAATACAGTAAAAATTTTAATAAAAAAAACGCACAAACGTCATTTTGTCTTAAAGTTTATCGATAACTTTATAACTGGTCTTGTTCATTAATGATTAAGCGTCGAAATGCGATTTAATGGCTTGAATGGTCACACTTGCCGGAAATCGAGTCTACGAGTTAAGGGGGTGGTGTCAGTGATTTTTGGGATTTCAGAGGCTTCGTGCGGTTTGAAAAATCCAGACTGGACATTTTTGAAACAAAAATTAAAAAAGATCTATCTTTTATCTCACGATATCATTTGATAGTAAAGTACCACTCTCTCCAACCATCTGGTTAACCGCGGTTAAAAACGAGTCCCTCAGCTTTTTTCAAAGAAACAAGGATCCTAGAGCTTATATCGGAAAGTTTAGAGATTCTGTGAGAATCTAGAAAATTGTCTTAATTTTAGTAAATCGGTTCTGTTTTTGTCGATTCATGCCTCAGGGGTCAGAAATCTGACTGAATGTGCCGAAAAAGGGTGTTTTTTGGACGTTTTGATAAAAGGCTTTTTCTGTAGAAATGCCAGAAACGTCGTTTTCGGAATGTATCAAGCCCTAGGGGTGGTAAACATCGAATCGGTTGTAATTTTTTAAATTTCGCCCTGATTGGCTGTTAATCGACAAAAAAGTGCCCAAAAATTACAATTTTGAAAATAAAAGTGATAATTAGAAAATATAAACGCCACCAAAAGGTTCCTTGGGTATGATTCGCTGGAAACGATATAAGCAACTATGGTCTGATTTCCAACACACACGGTGCTAGAGATCAAATCATTATTTAAATGGAAAACTTTAAATTTCTTCTAGAATCCGCTGTGTACAAAATCAGACCATAGTTGCTGTTATTGTTTCCAGCAAATCAGACCCAAGGTATTTTTTGATGGCATTTAAGTTTTCTAATTATCACTTATCTTGAAATTGTCATTTTCGCGCACTTTTTTGTCGATTTACAGCCAATCAGGGCAAAATTCAAAAAAATACGATTCATCACTCTTAGGGCTTGATACACCCTTTTTCGGCACATTCAGCCAGATTTCTGACCCCTGAGGCAAAAATCGAAAAAAACAGAACCGATGCACTAAAATTCAGACAATTTTCCAGATTCTCACTAAATCTCAAAATTTTCCGATATAAGCTCTAGGATCCTTGTTTCTTTGGAAAAAAAGCTGAGGGACTCGTGTTTAACCGCGGTCAACCAGATGGTTGGTGGAAGTGGTACTAAACTATCTAATGGAATCGCGAGATCAAAGATAGATCTTCCTCATTTATNCTAACACCAGCCCCTTAAAACAAACCAGCTGTATTAATCTTTATCAAAGGTTAGGATCTCTAAGCCTCTAGTTTCCCGTGCGCGTTTGACCGATCAGAACCTTGGATATAACGACATTGATCAATAAGAGCTTTGAAAATGAGTTCAAAAGCGAACGCGACACTAGAGGTTAAAGATCTTAATCTCGGATATGATGAGAAAAGTTACCAAATTGAAGTGTGTTAAGAAAACTTACAGTTGAAAATAAGTTGGCGATAATAAAAAAAGGATATTCTAGATGAAAAAAACGAAATATAAATGACTTTGCAAAACGTTTGCTTCAGATTCATGTTTTCAAATTCAGCTTTTTTTGTAGAGAGGACCTAACGCATGTATTTGCGTTTACTAATCGGTGTCTCCATTTGCAACGGCAAGGGCCAAAGTAAAACCGATAGTAATATGAAAAACTCTCCTGGGGTTAATCCATGCTTTTTGGATCAATTATTTTGAACGAGTTTTCAGTGTTATCCGGGGATAATAATAGATATAAAAGGGGTCGGTGCATTTTGACAGATACGGATATGGGCTCTTGATGAAAAACTTTTCACTGGGTTTATATATTTTTCTCAATATACCAGCAAAAGAATGTTTCATAATCCAGGCAACTTTTTTAACTACAGAATTTTCATATTATTGCTTTTAAAGAAAATTTTGAGTTCGAATTAAACTTTTCGAATTCGACAAATTATGAGAAATTTTTGAAAAAAGTTCCGAACATTATAAAATTCCTTATTTTTTAATTAAATTGTTTTTTCAATATTTGTTTTAAATCATCGAAAAACACTCTTCAAAATGGCCACTTTAACTGTTCGCGTTGGTGACCACATAATTGGTATATACTATTTAAAAAAAATCATATGACATGGTTTTGTGATTTTTGGTCAAAATTAATTGGATATATTTTGAAAATTTTCTTCATTTCTTGTTCAAAATTTTTCAAATTTACTTTTTTGGATTCATCAGCTGACAGTATGGAGAATGGCTACTTTAACTTTATTCAAATATGTCCTCGTTTTGTTTCTTCGCTCTTGTTAATACTCTGAATCATAATTTTGCAACGAAACTACGGTTTGGCAGAAATCCATCGAAGCTCTCTTTTATCCAGAATTAAAAAAATATCACACCAAAACTTGCCAAATTGGTAAGCCGACTCATCCACCGCGTAAAATTTAATAAATTAAACTCATAAAAAAAAATATTTCTTTCGATGTGCTAAAATTTCGTCTTTTTTTCAAAAATTTAAATTTTCGAATTTGACGTAAAAATCGTATTAATTTAAATTAAATAAATTTTTAACGGTGGTCGAGACCGTTTTTTAGGCTTCTAATTAATCAATAATTGAAAATAAATTTTACTGTAATTTAGACACCTTCGATAGCAAAAGACGATTTATAGAGTAAAAATGATTGATTTGAAAAAAATCAGACTATACGAAGTAAGCTCAAAAGTGAAAAATTTCCTTCGAAAATGTTTTTATCCGAAAATTTTGAAGTGGCAAAAAATTTCCCATCAAGATAAAAAAAATTGAAAAAGGGCAAATTTGTCAAAATGCACCGACCCCCTTAAGGGCCTCGGTGCATTTTGACCGATTTGCACTTTTTCATTTTTTTTCGCTTGATGGGAAACTTTTTCTCAGTTCAAAATTTTCAAATAAAAACTTTTTCGAACGCAAGTTGCCACTTTTGAGCTCACTTTGTATAATCTTTTTTCCTTCAGATCGATTATTTTTACATTATAAATCGTCCTTTAAAAACACTGAAAAAACGCGTGTTTGATATCAAAGATGTCTAAATTACATTAAAATTTATTTTTCTTTTTTTATTAATTAGAAGCTTTAAAAAACAGTCTCGACCACCAGCGAAAATTTATATAATTTAATTTTATATGATTTGTACGTCAAAATCAAAAAATTTAAATTTTTGAAAAAAAACGAAATTTTAGCACATCGAAAAAAATATTTTTCTTCATGAGTTTAATTTATTAAATTTGACGTGGTGGATGAGTCGGTTTACCAATTTGACAAGTTTAAGTGTGATAAAATTTCTTTATTTCTGGATGAAAGAGGGCTTCGATGGATTTATGCCAAACCGTAGTTTCGTTTCAAAAAGTATGATTCAAAGTATAAACAAGAGCGAAGGAAAAAAACGAAGGCATATTTAAATGTAGTGAAAGTTACCGTTACCAATATTTTCAGCAAAGAATACAAAAAAAATTAGTTTGGAAATTTTTGAACAATAAATGAGAAAATTTTTCAAACTATTTCTAATTATTTTTGAACAAAAATCACTCAACCATGTCATATGATTTTTCAAAGAGCATATAAAAAAAATATGAGGTCATCTACATGTAGTCGAAAAGTTAAAGAAGCTATTTTGTAGAGTTTTTTTCGTTGATTTGAATCAAATACTAAAAGAATATTTTGAACGAAAAATAAGGCATTTTTCATAATGTTCGGAACTTTTATCGAAAATTTCTCATAATTTGTCGAATTCGAAAAGTTTTAATTCGAACCAAAATTTTCTTTAAAAGCCATAACTGCAAAATTTCCGCTAGTTAACAAAAGTTTGCCTGGATTAATGAAACCATCACTTTTGATGGTATATTGAGAAAGAATATATCAACCCAGTAAAGTTTTTTATCAAGGAGCCCATATCCCGTAAGGCAAGCCCAAATATCCTTTTGTACTGAAAATTATTTGACTGGAATTTATAATTTTTGATCTCCACGTAGATTGTTTAATTAATATAAAGAAATAAAAATTTGAAAAAATAAACAATCTGGAATTTTTTTTCATAAAATTGGAAACAAGCTATTTTGAGTATTAGGTTCTTATAGGCAAGTCTTTTGAACTAAAAGAGCTAGAGGTCTGATGTTATGAATTTTTTGAACTCAAAACGTGGTTTTGTTTTTAGTCCATATAAACTCAAAAAATCCCGTTAAAAATTACCAAAAATTTTCGGAAAAAATATTCAATTTTTTCTGAGTGTCGAAAATAAAAAATCTTTTCTGCTTCTAAGCGCTCGAACGGTTGATTATTTGTCATAGTTTCATATAACCGTCTCCCAAAACATCCATATCTTACGAAATCGTTTGGTTCTTAAAAAAAAAACTGATGGACGAATTGGAATATCAAAAATAAAGTATTTCAAATCGTACTCGCTGTGGGAGTTAGAAAAGTGAATCTGGTGGAAATCAAGCCACGACAGTTGATTGTTAACGGATTAATTACGAAAAACTATATGTGCAGGACGGGAAAAAGAGTAGTTCTGCCAGTGTAGCCAAGTGAAAAAAAATACAACTTTCCGTGGAAAAATAGCAAGAAAAACGAGTCTTTCCCGCTTTGAATACGCTTTTAGTGAAAAAATTAAAAAAAAGGACAACAATTTTTTTGCCTTTGATTCGCAGAATAATGTCAAATTTTGAAACATTTCTAAATAGGACGAAAAAAAAATAACAGCTTTTTCAATAAAATTATTTTGCTCCTGGTTAACCTCATTTACCGGTTTGGTTTCAAACATGCTATCTAAAAATATGATTCAAGAAGCGTCTTTCCAGAGATTACGAACTTAACTTATCAGAATGTTTTTATTCCACTTCCTATGCTTATGCCGAGAGGAAATAAAGCAATATTCAAAAAGTCCATTTGTGCCTATGTAAGAATAGAGCTGGGTCAGGTGCGCCTTCAACCCGACGCGGGGATTCTTACAGGTCACAGATATACCAGCAAAGTAATGTTCAATACTCCGAGACCAACTTCTGTAACTAACCGAAATTTTCGAATTACCTGGCTTTTTACGAAAAATTTTGAGTTGATTAAACTTTTCGAATTCGACAAATTATGAGAAAATTTTTGAAAAGACTTCTGAACATTATGAAAAAATGCCTTCTTTTTTCTTCTCTTTTTTAACAGTATTTGTCTCAAATCAACGAAAGAAAATCTTTAAAATGGCCACTTGAACTTTTTGCGTAGGTGACCACATATTTTTATATGCTATTTGAAAAATCATAAGACATTTTTTTGGGATTTTCGGTCGAAACTATTTCGAAATATATTTAAAATTTTCCCCATTTCTTGTTCAAAATTTTTCAAACTAATTTTTCTGGAATCCTTAGCTGAAAATATTTGAAATGGCTACTTTCACTATATTTAAATATGTCTTCGTTTTATTTCTTCGCTCTTGTTTATAGTCTGAATAATAATTTTAGCAATGAAACTACGGTTTGGCAGAAATCAATCATAAGGTTATAAGGATGTTAATTTTGAAAATAAGTTGTTCGAAATTTTTTTGAATTTTTGCTTCAGAAGAGTTTACAGACTTCCGGCCCGAAATTATTTCATTTCAAAGATTAAAATAATCTTAGTTTCGCACGAGTTAGGGGCCCTAACTTAGGGCTCTATGGAAAATTGACAATTTAAATATAAAAATCTTAAATTCTCCCGAAAGTTTTGATTCTATTTTAGTTTTCAAATTCTACAATAAAATTTTGATTTTGTTTTTAGTTCAATTATTTCGCTTGAAAGTTCAAAATTCCCCCGGTCCGAAGTTCGGACTCCAAATCATAATCATTCATGATAAAAATGTTTTTTCAATCAACCAGGTGCATTCAATGTCGTCGATTCAGAACTTTAGTTATTAACTAAAATTTAGTCTTTAGCGTTCATTTCAAAAATTTGTTTTTCCAAAAATAAGCTAACCGAAAACATGCCAGCAGTTTAAATCGAATATCTGACAAAAATTTCTTCCACTCATTGTATTTAAGAATAACAACGTGAGCCTGATTTAAAAAAAAAATGAACATAATAGGTTCCATTATTATATTTTTTCATATAAATAGATAGGTCGTGGTTTATCTTTTTTGAGATTTAATTTGCATATTTCTAAATGTCACTGAATTGACCCGATCGGGCTAAATATAATCACAATTCACAAAAAAATTATACGTAAAAAAACGAATTTGTTAAAAAATGTTAAAACAACACTGCAGAATATTTAAATGAATTGAAGCTTGAAATGAAAAATAACGAACGAAAAAATAGATAAAATTCAATCCAAAATGTTTGGTTTAAGTTATAAAGGCAAAAAACACACTACAGGGGGCGAGATTGCCAAAAGGTTTCGGCGATATGGTCACTTTCGGCGTTTTGGTGACAGATTTACGTATTTCAATCAAAAAGTGATAAAAGCTTAGGGGTTTGAAAT
This sequence comes from Oikopleura vanhoeffeni, assembly GCA_004367855.1. NCBI lineage: Eukaryota > Metazoa > Chordata > Appendicularia > Copelata > Oikopleuridae > Oikopleura > Oikopleura vanhoeffeni. The sequence continues at coordinate 151,079 of SCLH01000878.1, read as the reverse complement.
GACGTCATTTGAAAGGTTTTTGAATTTTGAAAAATGACGTTCACAAATTAAAAAATGAGGTCCCTAAAATGATTCCGTCGTTGACACTCACGGCGATATGGGCACTGGAACTTCCAGTTTGGAAGTATTCTTGATATTAATGGGGAAATTGCGTATTTTTTTTCGACGATATTGGGATTCTCGGCAATAAAGGCGCCCGTCTATAATGTAACACATGAACTGAACCGTTGATTAATTTTATGTCATTTGTTATGTGAAATGAAAATATAACCTTTAAGGGGATGGTCTTCGCATTTTAAGGGTTCTTCAATAGCTAATTGTCGCAAAAGTACAAATCGTTGGACCAACGTTTACCTCTATAATATATTTAAACACAAATCTTGCATCCTAAGAAAAAATCGGAAGTGACGGATGGCTCGTTCAATCAGAAACGTGCTTACAAAAGTGACGAAATTATTTTTTCAAAAATTGTAGTCTCCTCCCGGGGTTCTTCAAGGTTTCAACAATGATAATATGCATTGAAATTAAACTGACAAAACGTGAGCAGACCGCTGCGCAGAATTTTTGGAAAAATTCTTGAATTTGGCTTCAGAATCACCAAAAAACAGTATTTTGACCCTATGTCAACACTAGTTGCAAAAATACTGTTTTTTGGTGATTCTGAAGCCAAATTCAAGAATTATTCCAAAAACCCTACGCAGCGGTCTGCTCACGTTCTGTCCGGTTAATTTAAATCATATATCATTGTTAAACCTTGAAAACTCAGGGAGAAGAAACATTTAAAAAGAAAAAAATTTTCACTTTTGTAAGCACGTTTCTGATTGGACGAGCCATCCGTCACTTTCAATTTTTTTAGAATGCAAGATTTTTATTTAAATATATCAAAGAGAGGTAAAAGTTGGTGCAACGATTTGTACTTTTGCGTCAATTCGCTATTGAAAACCCATTAAAATGCGACGACCCCCCCCTTAATATGAAACTTTCAAATATAAGTTAAAATTGTGAAATTTTGTAATGTATGGTGGAAATAACTTAATTTTGCATAAATCATTCGAATTTCAAACACTTTTCGGGATAAAATCTGTTTAACCACTTTTCAGATCGGATTGCGAATAATTTGTCTTACAACATTTTTACCTCAAGATTATCCTTTAGAATAACAATATACAAAAAGCTGTAAATAGTAAAAATGTCCAAATTTTGGCCATACTCTCTGCAAAACCTGTCCAAAGCCGCGAAAATCAAAACATGAAAAGTGCAAGAAATAATTTTCTGGGCCAACCTTTCTAATAAATAGGAAATTTGGGTTTGAACATTAATAATGTGGTCTATGGCCATTTTGATTATGGTTGTATATCCATAGTATTGTTGAAAAATACAATAAATACACCTTGTTAAAACATCTAATTTTACAAGAAAATCGTAATTTTATTGTTCTTGTGTGTAACTTTCAATTTAAATTTGTGACGTCTAAATTTTCTTGTTATTTGAAAGATTTTGCTCAATTTTTATTTTCAAAATAATGATCAAAGAGATAATTATTTATTTTTCTGAAGCTTGTACAAAAGTTTTTTTGTTATAATTTTACTAAAAGTTGGAAGACTTGACATTTATTATTGTTGAATAAATACCATTTTGCACCAATTAATACACCATTGAATTATTGATGAAATTGTCAAAACTTTCAATTTTGTTTAGGAACTACCAGTTTCTCGAAATTTTGAACTAATCAGCGTCAAATTCGGTAGTTAGGTTTAACATTTTCGCTTGAAAAAATTGAAATTTTTAGAACTCGATATAGACTTGATGAAAATTTTCATCAATCGTTTGTAAATTAAAAAATGTTTAAAATTTTGAAAATTCAAATTTCTTTTGAAATTGTTCAAAAAAATGTCACAATAAAATTAATTGGGTGCACTTAAGTCAAAATAAATATTAATATATCATATAAGTAGCCTAGCAAGTTCGAAATTTTAAACAGATTGTTATTATACATCCTAGAAAAAGTTTTTCTCTAACCAAAGTGAGTCTCTATAGTAAAAAGGTTGTCCAAAGTTTTGACTTCAAACCGTTTACATTTCCGGCTCTGGACACGACTTATCTAATTGAGTTTCCAAAAAACTAAAAATGACGACGCAGATTGAAAAAATAAAACAAACGGATCATTTTCTATCTTATAATTATAATTATAAACTTTATAATCTCTAAAGTTTTTTTTTTAAATGTCTGATTCGGACCAATTGATAATCCATAATGAAATTAATTTTCTAATCAAAAATATCAACTTTTCAGTATTTTAATTAATTAAATTATTAAAATACTTTAAGATAAATTTAACGTTTTATGACGCATACTTTTCCCTCCTGGATCTTTTGGGGCCAAACAAATTAGGTTTTGTTTCTCTCCAAAAATGCATTGGACTGACAGTTTTGCGTAAACATTCCTCGGCCCTAGCGTCCGGAGATCGAGATCAAACAAAAAATGGAATAACGAAATCATCGAAATTCAATAAACAAAAAGTCAAAAATAGTCACTAAATCAAAAACTGCCAGCTTTAACTGTCAAACTAAGGAACATGGAGAGAAAATTTACTATCCCATCCCAGTCACATTTAATTTTTGTTAATTTTCAATTTGGATGTATTTAATCAACTGGAATTAATATTTTTGCTGTAAAATTTTTTTTTTGAACTCTGTATTTTTTACTACTTTTGAACGGTCTATAACTTTTGTTTGGAATACTATAACATAAAAATGAAAATAATTGTTTCACTAACCTTTTTTATAATTATTATATTTGTGAAATTATTTCTGAATTAGTAACAAAGCTGTAACGGACCTTACAAAATTGAATTTATCAACCTTAGATATTTCTCCAGAAGCTGAAAACTGGCGGAGTCTACATACAAATTATTTCATTTTTTGAAAAAAAGCCTAAAACTAAATGTAGAAAAAACTAAACTTCGAATAATTGCATATTTACGTTTACATTTTTCGAAAAACTTCAAAAACCTCCAAAAACCCTCTTCGTAACACGGCTAACAGCTCGTTGACTTTATTTCAGAACAAAAATTAAGGCAACGAATTAAATTTTTATTCTGAATTCTATGTAATCGAATAAACCGAGCGCACTGCTATTGCAATAAAAACAGCATATCAATATCCCTTTACGAGGAAGGTAGATATTTTCTAATTTGGTCTAGTACATAAGTACTACTTACCGTACATAATGTACTAGACCAAACTAGAAAATATCTGCCTTCCTCGTAAAAAGATATCATAACAAACAATGAGAAGCCTAAATTCTGTTAATAATAGTGTTAAACTTTTTGAAACATACATTTCTTGGTCAGTTTCCACCGGAGAATTCAATTTTGTTATTCAAATCTCATTTTTGTACATTTCAATTTAAAATGCTAATTTTGGTTTAAACTCTAAAAATATTATTTTGAGACAAAATCGCAAATTTTAATTAGTAGCAATCGATTTCTCAGGGCCTATTTACCCGGAAATTCTTTCGTTTGTTTTATTTATCTAACAAAGAAAGATAATTTTTGCATGCAATCCAGAACCCTCTCAATATTCATCTTAGAGAAATATTTTATAATATCAAATCAGTTTTTTATTATTTTTCTTTGAATTTGTGTCAATAAAACCACGAGGTCAGTATACTGATTTTACTTTGAAATTTGGTTTGCAAGCTTGATATGATTAACAACACGCTAACTTTCTTCGAATATATTTTTTTCACAAAATAGATTTTTGAGTTTAAAACTAAATCACTAATCTCATGCCACCACAATAGATCGGCTAAGGTTGTTCAGACTTTCTTGAATTCAAAAATTAATCAGAAAATAAGTTAAAACATTTATCAGAACGGTAATACTTTTTTTTAAATTTCACAGACTATTTTTCTAAACTACATCATCGAGATTTTAGAAAGGACATTGGAGGCCCAATGAGCTTTTGAACCATTTATTAGCAAATAATAACTTTATTTCATATAAGGCTATTGATTAACATCTAATATCTACAACTGGAAACCAGCTATTCCACAATTTAGAAATTTATCGTTTTTTAAAATTCAATAAGTTAATTTTTGGACACTGACCATTAAACACGGAATTTAAACATAATTGTCCAAGAAATCACCTGAGCGAGTGGTGGATCAGGTTAAATCAGGTGCTGAAATCTCCACCAAAGAAAAGATACCTTTTGTAATTCTTATGCATGTTATTGCCAGATATTTCATCACTACATTTGATTAAAATTAGAGTTCTTACACTAAAAATAATGTATTTTTAAAATCTGAAAAAAATTAAAGGTGTTTTGAACGATCTTAGATATTTACAATGTAAATATAGTTATTTTGCAAATTTAAGAAAAAAAATAATAAATTAATTTTCAAATTTATATATCCTTAGGATATTTTATAGTTTTTCACATTTATATTTTATACAGTGTAGATACTATCTACTAAATACATTTCACATCGGTCGTCTATTTTGAGCAATTTTCAGGCTCAAAATTAAGTCAATACATTGAAAACTATCTACGCTGTATAAAATGTAAATGTAAAAAACTATATAAAATATAAATTTCAAAATGAATTTATTATATTTTTTCTTAAATTTGCAAAATAACTGTTTAGCAATTATATTCATAATTTTAAAATCTACCACTGTAGTAGTACAGTTGGTGTAAACAATGGGCAATGGACGTGATATGCAAAAATTTTGGCTTATTGGATTTGAGCAAAGCTCTGGTGGAAATAGGCAACACTCAACATGTAGATAACTTTGATGGACAATTCTGAAAACATAAAATATTTTAACGAACTTTTTATATCCCTTTATCACACTTTTGTTCCGTTTTGATTCCTGATTAGCAAACATAGTGTGTTTTTAAGTAGGAGGGATCAAAACCTTACTAGTCAATAGCGATTCGATCGTTCGTATTTTTGAGAGCATTTGATAAAATCGTCAAAAATATCGTGTTTTGCTAATAGGCCTCACCCACTGTATGTCATATAATATGACTCATATTGTTTGCAAAGGAGTGTCTGATGTTCGAAGAGTTAAGATAAGGTTTTTCAAATGTCCAAAAAATTGAAATAAAATGGAGAGAAAATTAATTTATTGAATTTTAAATCAATCTTGAAATTTTTAAGTAAATATCTAAGAGACTCTTCAAATTTTACCAAACAAGAGCAAGTGTACTGATTCCCATAGGTAGGTCCGCGGCGATCCAGGTCCGGATCCGGTCCCCTGCCTCCGTGAAAATAAACACCTAGAAGTAGATGGGAGCCGTTTTCTTATTTTAGTCCAAAAAACATAAATTTCCGACGAATTTCGATTTTTCAATCGAAATGAAAAGTTTGAAAATTAAACTAGATATAGCTTTCACAAAGGGCGTTGTAGGCCCACAATTAATTGTATATATAGAATAGAAGGACAACGATACAAAGAATGTTTTGTTACCGTTATGAAATTGCATTCAAATTTGTTGAATTGTTGTTACATAAATTTAATTCAAGTCCTTATGTATGTCCTTATTTGATGAACAACGCACGAGAATCTCTAACTCTGGTTGTAAAATGACCACAAAAATTCTCTACAAGATGGGCAAATACAATCGGTCCCCACTTTTTGACTTTCAAAATTTCTTATTTGAAATCGTCTAGGTCATTCACTTATTGAGATGAGATTGAAATGAGATCACCAATAATGACGCTCGACGGAAAATTCTGCCGAGATTATTATTTTCTCTAAAATTTTTAAATTAAATATTGAGCAATTCAGATGAAACACGGAGGAATCGGAAATACAGTGGCCCACTGTCAGTGGGTCTAACGCAAACCGTATGTTCGTATAAATAAGTGAGAATATTGACTCAGCGTGGGAGGCGATACCAAAAAATCGAATCAATTACAGTCTTATATTTTTTCTTCAAAAACCTGTGCAGCTTATGGCATAAAGCATAAGTCTGAAACAAATTTGTTAGACTGTACTTAGTGAACAAATCTTTTCAATAAAGTTTTAAAATTATCGAAAAAAAATGAGCGGTTAGATGAAATCCCCTTGAAGTTTTGATATAAAATGAAACGAGTCAAAAGATAAAATGCAATTTTTGGACTAATTTTCTTCAGCAAAAAATTTCAGAACCAAACTAATCATATAAATGTTGGATAGATGATTTTCGCTTATTGCAAAATCTCAAATTTTTATTCGAATTTAGAAGAAAAATTAAGCTCGGTATTTTTCGTAAATATATATCTGATAGCTTGAAATAATTCTTCATTTGAATCGATTTACAGCGTTTTAAACAAAAGTACTAATCAAACATTGAATATTTAAAGCAGGGATCGGCATGAAGAATAAAAAAAAAGTTTTGGATCGGATCGAGGAGGGGTGAAATTAAAATTATATTGGTTCAGATCGTATTGGAGGAGGGTGAAATTTAAACTGTGTTGGGTCGGAACTTTTCCGATATGGTTCGATTGGATCGTATCGGATCGACTGCTCTTATATTTTAATCATATTGGATCGGATAGACTGACCCTTAAAATTTAATCATATTGGATCGTATCGAAAAAAAACGATACGATCTAATCCGATCCAATAATTCAAAAACGATTCAATCCAGTTTTGCCGATCCCTGATTTAAACAAATATTAAAAACAATTTTTTTTTATTCATACAGAGCTTTTATCAGGATTCTGAGCTACAGGTTAATTAATATTTGAAAACAGTATCATCGGAGTTTATTCTATCTACTATGTCGGCGTCTGAAAGCTGATTTCCCACCCATACGTTTCCAGTAGTAGAAACTCTCTTGCGATTAGCCTTGTTTAATTTATTTCCCAAAACACAGCATATTATTGCCACAATCAACAAAATTGCACCAAGGACAATGATGGCAATGAGATAATCTTAAAATTTGTTCAGAATTTCATTAGTTTTTTTTTTGTGAAATATGAAAAATTAGCAACCAATCTACTATTTATATAATATTGAGCATAAAACAGTCTACGTGGTGATAAATAAATGCTAGTTTAGCATTTTGTTGCTACAATGCCAAAACCTTTAATAATGGTTAAATAAATTTTATTTTGAAATGTTTAATGGTGTTGGAGGCCCTTCAAATTCGCTTGTTTTTGCTGACATTTAAATTTTGAAGTTTTTATTTGTCAATATTTCGCACCAATGATGCATCTTCAGGACACTTAAAAAATAACAAGATGAACAGAAAATATATAAGTTTTACAAATTACCTTGAATATACAAAAGATTTACTAATTGTAATGATTAATAAAATAAAACAGGTTGTTTTTGAGATTCTAGAAATTTTAATGTTTTTTAGAAATAATGCACCAAAAATTTCACAGATGAATGCCTTATTTCTGAATAAAAGCAACAGCTTTGTCATAGACAAGCTAATTTAATGAAGGTTAAAAAATGTAATTGCAAGTGCCTCGATGAGCGTTCTATCATAATAGTTGTATAAATTTTTTTCAATAAAGCTTAAGGGGGTACTCAACGGTTTTTGACATTGGTTAATCGTTGCTGCAGTCCAAAATCGGAACAGAGTTATAGGAAAATTCTGAAAACCCTAAACTAGGAAGATTATTGCCTTTTTGCTTCCGACGCGAAAAGTTAATAAACAATCTAAGTTTTTGAGCACCACAGCACCAAGTGGGAGTAGAGTTCTAGATACACTGATTTTGAACATTCAATTCTTTTCTCTGCGAACGCTTTCAATGAAATTGATTTACACTTTGTAAGAATACAATTGACACTACGAGTTGACAGTGTATGAAAATATTTTGCGAAAATTTCGCTTGTGCGGACCTTTTTCTAGAAGTAAATTGCAAAACTGTATTCAATGAATTTAGAAATTTGTAGTCAGTTTCTCAAAAAAACCGATTCGATAACATATTTTTTTAAATCGGTATTCATAGGAGAAAGCATTCTTCTCAATTTCTAGTGAATAAATTTTTTTAAACATTCGCCTCCTTTTATAAGAATAATGCAGTATCATTCAGCCGGAGTCATTTCATGATTTCTAGAAAAAAAAAAAATTCATCGATTGAGCTTTGTTTAGTACATAAAATTAATAGCGGCAATAGTCTACCTGAACAAAAAATCTTGCTTACGTTCATGGTCAAAATTTGATCCTTATAAGATTCTAGAAATCAAGAAATGTAAAAATTCCAAATCTGTAAACAAAATCTTTTCTCGAAAACAATTCGATACATTTTTTTAAAATTTTTATATAATACGGTACAAACATTTCTCAATTTTCAGGTGGAAAACTTTTTTTTTTTAATATATACATCTGGCTCCTATTATAGAAAATTCTTTTTGGTTCAAGAAGTCAATTTTGGAGTTTTCCTTCTAGATTTAATTTTCATTCCATTGTACGAAAGTATCCTCTAAATGAAGCTAAACTGCAAAACTGTTTATATTGTTAATAAGATAGGTGCCACCCACTTTTACTTTATTTTTAAGCATTTTTTCATAAATTAGGGTTTAGTTTTTTCTCTAAAAAATACTTAGAAATAATTGAAAGACTCTGAACATTTTGGAGAAAATTTCTCGAATTTTTTTTTATTGATAAGAGCAAGAAATTGCATGTTTGTGTCTTTCTTAAGGTATTTGGTGCAGTATTATGTCCCTAAAATTCCTGAATTAAAAACCGTGAGTACCCTTCTTTAAGGACGGTGTGCATGTTCTGATTTTTTATGAAAACTTAAGGCATATCAGAAGTGCATCACGCAATTGTTTAGGAATGTCTTACAAAATGTATGCTGTCAGAGATCCCGCAAAAAATTTCGAAATTTTTTTCGCGTTTTTTCAATTTTTTTCAAAGTATTTTTTTCATAATTTAGTCAAAATATTTTTGTTAAGATGTTGACCGCTTAACCGTGTGAGCACAACGACCGTATCTTAGGTGATGTCATATTTAAAATCATCTAAATATGCGAAAAAAAATCGTTAGAGGTTGTCTCCTTCGAATACATTATAAAAGAATTTTGCCAGGATTTCAAAAAATTGACTTAGTTTTTTTTTGGAAATTTGTCAAAAATTTTTGTACGGAACGGCCTTGATTTTTTTGAGATTTTTTTCCAATCTTTTACCTCTAAAAATAAATGCGACCTATTGCGTTCAATAAAATTGAAAATAGCATTTTTTTAGGAAAGTGTTTGTTCCATGGTTGACACCAACACAATAGATTAATTGGGTAACAGGAACAGATATTTTTTTTCAAGTGATATTTCAAATTTTCAATTTTTTAAGTATTTTCACGCAAAATATTTAATTATTAAAAAATTAATTCGACATTAAATTGTCTCACAGAGTCACTGATTAGTATATCGACCCAGAAAATAGCAGATAGTGTACTTTATCTGCTTTTTATAGCGGAAAGATAACCATATTTTTATAAAATTGTGATTTTTTCATCAAAATTGTAAATATTAAAAATAATTTTGATGATTATATATAAATCAAATTCAAAAAAACGATGACCATAGTCAGATCCTTGTGCATCCATTCCCAATACCAAAATAATTTGTGATACACCACTGTGAGCTTGTATCACCTGATATGCTGTAACTTGCTCTTATCAGTAAATTTTCTAAAATAAAAATCAAATTCACTAGAATATCAAATGTCGGATGCAAAAACCTAATCGTTTGAACTTCCTTATCAAAAAAAATGAAACTCTAACTACCATGGCTTTCTGTAATAGGCGCGAAACATCACTCTAGTACTAAAGGTGTCGCTGCCTTGCGGGACTTTTTTTTCTGTGCTCACACGGGTTAAACGTCAAAATATTTGCTTGACGTAAGCCAATTTTTTGTTCAGTGTTTTACTGACTTTGAGCCTACTTGCGAAAAATCGAAGCACATTTTTTTTCGAAATTTTTCGATTTTTTTTTCGAAAAATCATATTTTTCAGTATAAATAGAAATTTAAAAAAAAAGCTGCCTACGAATTTTAGGCATGTTACAAGGTGTACTTTAAAAAATTTTGGCTCCATTTTGTAACTAAACCTCGGAGGAGATAGATTTTTAAGCCAAAAATCGTGAAAAACAGCCAAAAAAACGCTAGGAAAATTTAGTCATCGAAATGTAAATCGCTCTCCTATGAATCTTAGTCTGCTTATTCCACGTTTTATATCAACTTTTGAACAAATTTCGATATATGGTCTCGGAGAAGATAGATTTTGAAATTTTGCAAAGTTACCTCCTATTACGACTATGTGGTGTAGTCATCAAAATTTAAGTTTGACCTTTGATTTCACAAGATTGAGACTAGTTTTACAAATTGGCATTGTTGGAACTATTGCCCAAGCATCAAATTTACGTAAACTAGCTCTGCAAAATTGCAAATCAGACATGCACACCTCCTTAAGGGGGTGGTCGTCGCATTTTAAGAGTTCTTCAATAGCCAATTGTCGCAAAAGTACAAAGTCCTTTACCCCTGGACCAACTTTCAGCCTCTCATTTGATATCAATTTAACCAACTTGCATCCAAAAACAAGATCTAAAGTACAACGATGGCGTTGGTCCAATCAGAACCGTGCTTACAAAAGTGACGGAATTATTTTTTCAAAATGTATCTCCTGCCTGAATTTTCAAGGTTCAACAATGATACATGATTTAAATTAACCGGACAGAACGTAAGCAGACCGCTGCGCAGAGTTTTGGAAAAATTCTTGAGTTTGGCTTCAGAATTCCCAAAAACATTATTTTGATTCCGAAGACAAATTCAAGAATTTTTCCAAAAACTCTGCGCAGCGGTCTGCTAACGTTCTGTCCGGTTAATTAAAATCATGTATCATTGTTGAACCTTGAAAACTCAGGGAGGAGATACATTTTGAAAAAATAATTTCACTTCCGAAAAAAAAATACCTGCTCCTAGATACCAATAAATTTTTATTTCAACTGTTATGCCAGCCACAAAACACTTTCCTAAATACTGCTAATTCTCTCATTTGTACTTGATTGTCTAGTTTCCGAAATATATCTCCGAGTGGAACATAGCAAAAAAAGCTAATAAATCAACTCCCCGTCAATACTGCACCAAAACATTCGAAAAAAAATTTCAATTATGTTTTAGATGAACCCGAATCAAATTTCTTTAAAAATGTGTTTGAAAGAAAAGATTCTACAATCTAGTTTTATCCTGTTTTTTGGATGATTTATAGGGAGGTCTGGTGGTGTGACTAGCAATATGCTTGGTATCGCTCTGGGAATCATAGCCTCTCCTCCAGCTGGCACTGGTAAGGGTCATAACGCGGCAGATAAGAATTAAATGAGAAAAAAAATACGGGAGACTCTAAAACCTTCATCTCGTCACTGCAGATAATTTTTCACTTCTGTGAAGGATGACTCACCGGTGCGGCGATGAAAACCTGGGTAAAAATATGTTCTCAATTCCTCACAAAATATTGTTAAAACTCGATCTAATTTTAGCTGTGCTAGAATATGAATTAAAAAGCGAAAATGTATGAAACCTCAAATATTGTCATATTTTATGCATATTTTTTCGTTCTAAAAAAATATTCTCTCTGTTTTTGTTCAAGACGGTATAAAAATGAAAATTCAGAATTCTCATTTAAAATCTGAATAAGTGGTCAATTTTTGTTCTGCTAAACAATGCAATAAACAGGAAAATGTATGAGGTAAACCTACGAAATAATTGTCCGCATATTTTATTACGTTTACTCGTTTTGAAAAAAATTCTCTCTGGTAGGTTTTAAGCGTTAAGCAAGGATGTTTTGTTTATGAATCTCCCACAAAGGGTAACCTCTTGTACTAACGTCCGCGTCCTGACGCGAGGAAAAAATCAAGAAGATAACCCATTTAATTGGTTAAAATATTGGTTTTTCTTAATTATTATTCTTTCAGTGTCAATATAAGAATAAAACATTCCATTTTATTTCAACGTTGTTCCATTTACAGCCACAACCCCTTATGGGTCCGGTCAGTCGTCGAGCAAAACTAAAGATTTCGACTTAAAAGAGTTGAAACTATACTAAATCGGCCACAAAAATAATGAACAATCGAGCTTGGTCTAGGAGATTTTTTGATTACAATTTAAACAACGACGTGTGATACATATAAAATAACCGCTGGAGCTGTAGGCTCTCAAACCAAATTTCTCTAAAACCTATCTCTCCTCACAAATTTGAGACGAATCAATCTACCAATTGGTTTTCGGGGTGAATGGATAGCAGTACAAAATATTCTAATCTTTAATTTCGGAAGGAGATCAATTATTTGAAGTTTTTTATTTTATTAAATTTTAAAGAATTATAATTAATCCGGTTCCTTCTGATCGGTTCAGAATCAAATCATTAAAAGAAAAACTTCGTAGATTGAATTGTAATTTGAAAATGAGGACGGAAGCGACTCAAATTTCAATGACATTAAAATCTGTAAATTTGAACAGCGCTGAAAACTCCGCCATGACACAGCATGTAGGAGGTAGCTTGTTTCGCGCTTTGGCAGTGGTAATAATTAAATTCTGTTATTTTGTTCCTGGTATTGTGGTGGAGAGTTCTAAGGTCACACGCGTAGAGCGAGGCGCTAAATTTTTTTTCAATCCGAAAAAGTNCATTTTAATTGGTTTAAAATATTGTTTTTCTTAATTATTTTCTTTCAGTTCAATTAAAGAATAAAACATCCATTTTTTTCAACGCTTGTTCCATTTACACCCACAACCCCCTTATGGGGGTAGTCGTCGCAAATAGATTTCGCTTAAAAGTTGAGACTATACTAAATCGGCCACAAAAATGACAATGAGCTTGGTCTAAGATTTTTTTGATTACAAGTTTAACCGCTAGGTGGCCTCAAAGACCAAATCTTAAAAACCTATCTCCTCCTTAAATACAAATAGGATCAACCCAATTTTTCGGCTATGGATGCAGTACAAAAATATCTAACTTTAATTCGAAGGATGATTTCAATATTTGAAGTTTTTTT
>SCLH01000878.1:111652-123996 GCA_004367855.1 Oikopleura vanhoeffeni | reverse complement strand
TTGATAAAAATTTGAGCCATTTTGCAAATATATCTTCGGAGGAGATAGATTTTGAAGTCTGAAATTGTAAAAAATCGTCGGTTATTTGGCGTTCTAGAATTGTTCAGTCGCCGGATCAATAAAAACTCTGCCAGATATACCCCCTTAAATTCACTTTTATAATAATTAATTTTTTTCATGGGATACTTGAAGTTGAAAGTGAAGAAATTTCACTTCCGAATAAAAATATTTCTCCCCCTAGATACCAATAAATTTTAATTTTAACTGTTTTGCATGCACAAAACACTTTTCTAAAAACTGGCTTTTCAGGAAGTGAAACATAGGCGAAAAATCCTAATAAATCCACTCCCCGTAAAACTGGAACCAAACATTCGAAAAAAAATTCAATTATTTTTCTGAGAACTGAATCAAAATTCTTTATAATGTGTTTGAAAGAAAAAATTCTACGATCCCGTTTTTTGCTCTTTTTGGATGGTTTTAGGTATGCTTGAGCCACTATCTGGATCTGTGCTCACAAGGGTTATACATAAGTTTATACAACAAATGGTTAACAATTAAGTTAAATTAATTAAATTTTGAGCCCTTTACAAGATGATGTTATCGTGAATATGTGGATGCTTAGAGAGAAACCCTTTTTGCACATTTTTATCTTCACCAACAAAGTAAAAAAGCGTTTTGTCGTCCTGATCGACAGCAAAAATATCTGTTATCGAATTATCCACTTCTCCAATAAAAACAAATTCGCCTCTCAAATCTGCTACAAGTTTTGAATTGATAAAAAACATGTACTCTTGACTGAACATCGGAACTGGAGGTTGCCCACACTTTGCAAAATTCCGAGGACTATTCAAGCACGATTCACTGTTAATCACTAAAAAACTTTAATTTGTATTTTTCACAATTTTATGCTGACCTGATTGGCCCCAGGAAAAGTTTTCATTGGGAACATCGGCTGTACAAGTGGCATCGAAGCAGTATCTTGCCGCTTGATGTGAGATAAAAATTATAAATTATTTTTTCGCACAAAACCCTTGGGTAGGGTGGGAAATGCGATTTTCAACTTGCTTTGCACTTATTTTTTTGCTTTCAGAAGAACTAAATAAGACCCCACGAATGAAAATTAGGAATTTCTGGCAAATAATAAAAATTTTGTTTAAGAGGGTGAGGGTCGCAAAATAGACGAAAAATGACTTTTTATAATTATAAATATAATTATACAGGGGGTGCGGCGTATAGTTGTACGCGTATAGTTGGCGTATAGTTGGCGTATAGTTGTAGGCAAAAGATAAGGCTTTTTTTCAAACGTTCCTAGGCGAAAGATAGGCGTTTTTTAGCCAGCAAAAAAGAAATATCCGAGTAATTTTATCAATCAAACGCGACCATAGGGTGTTACAGGTTTTTCAGCATTGGAATACGCGTATGTGGTTATAGTGGGGCGCTATAGTTGTAGGCAAAAGATAAGGCTTTTTTTCAACGTTCCTAGGCGAAAGATAGGGTTTTTTTAGCCAGCAAAAGAAATATCCGAGTAATTTTATCATCAACGCGACCATAGGGTGTTACAGTTTTTCAGCATTGAATTCTACGATCTTTATGGAATAATGAAAAAGTACATAATTGTTCAGATTTTTCAAAAATTCGGGCTTCTCCTTGGTCGAAATCGACTTACTCAAACTGAGAAACATGGTTTCGGAGTGTTCTTCTGAATCTCCAGATTCTGATAAACTATATTATAATTTTTTCGGGCTATATTTTGGAGATATCGGCAGTTTAAATTTCAAAATTGCCATTTTGAGAAATTTACGACATTTCGGCATAAATTGTCAAAAAATCGGCTTGTGGAAATAGTGCGACTATAACTAAAAGATAGCTCTCGTAAGCGCACATAATTTGAAAGTGAAAAAGGTTGCGACGAGGTCGATATCCCTCAAGCAATGTCAGAATTTGTGAAGCCATTTTTAGCTATTTTTATATTCTTTATAGACATATCTCTCAAAATATACCATCAATCTTCAAAATTAAATAATATTCGGTATCACTGCAACGAGACGAAAATTTTAAGCATAAATCGTCAATTTTCAAAACATTTCGAATTTTCAAAAATCGTGGCTTTAATTGGTCGAATATGATTTTTTTGATAAATTGACTTAGAACTGTTAATGTCAGTTACAAATTGTTCGTTTAGCTTAAACTGATATTAATATAATCTAATAGGGGACGATTTAATAATTATAGAGAAATTTCGATTTAAAATTTTGAATTTTTGTGATGACTCCTACTTTTCGGCGATAGCCAAAGTAAAAAACTTCGATATGAAAGTCGGCGCAATTAATTTATTTTTTTTATCATAAGCTCAGTACGTAAAGATTCAGGCTTAAATGTATATCATGACAGAATTTCCCCAGACGGTTTTTTAAAAATTTTCGCAGTTTATCGATTTTGCGTAGGCGGAATGAGAATTTTCTGATTTAAATGCTATTTTCGTACAGAAATATTGATTTTTGGAATTCGGCTATATGAATAAAAATGATCCCCATCCCTGAAATAACCCCGTTGTCAACTCAAATAAAAAATCCAAGAAGGTCGAGAATAACCTGTAACAGCCTAAGCGACCATACAAATTTGTATTTCGACCTTTTATTTTGATTATTCAGTACAATTTATTTCTCTTAATAATCTGCACATAATTTTCCCCATTCTTGCCCAAACGTAAACTTGCCCATAAGAAAGCCGTAAAATTTGACGTAGGTAAAGATTTCTTAAGAGTCGTTTCTGTTATAATCCGCTGAGTTTCAGAAAAAAATGCTTTGATAATATCCATCAAGGAGCTTTAGGATTTTTCGCAGACTTTCTTTGCGGACTTCAAGAACCTTTATTTCTCTTCGACCGTTTAATGATAGTTTTTTAGCAGTGGTCTTATTTTTTTCCTTGAAACCTTCTTGATTCATGTTTTTTTTTATTACTTTACTTCATTTTTTCGATGAAATCAAATTTATACATACACTAGAATTATAGTCTAGAACATATGTAATTACCCTTAAATCACCAAAATTCTTACTTTGACCATATTTTAACGCAATTTTAAATTCTAGAAATTGTACAAATTGACCAATCAGAGCACATTTTCCCAGAAGTACGCGTTGTGAAAGTACGCGTATAGTTGGAATTACGCGTATAGTTGGGGTTTTTTGGCGTCAAACTTTCCAACTATACGCCGCACCCCCCTGTATATAATAAAATTATATATAAGAATTATTATTTTTCAAATCATAAATGAGAATAAATTGTCATTTGAAGATTTGATTATAAATAGCTTNTTTATGGAATTAATGAAAAGTACATATTGTTCAGAATTTTTCAAAAATTCGGGCTTCTCATGGTCGAAATCGACTTACTCAAACTGAGAAACAGTGGTTTCGGGAGTGTTCTTCTGAATCTCCAGATTCTGATAAACTATATTATAATTTTTTCGGGCTAATATTTTGGGAGATATCGGCAGTTTAAATTTCAAAAATTGCCATTTTGAGAAATTACGACATTTCGGCATAAATTGTCAAAAAATCGGCTTGTGGAAATAGTGCGACTATAAACTAAAAGATAGTGGAAAAAAAAGAATTGCGACGAGGTCGATATCCCTCAAGCAAATGTCAGAATTTGTGAAGCCATTTTTAGCTATTTTTATATTCTTTATAGACATATCTCTCAAAATATACCATCAATCTTCAAAATTAAATAATATTCGGTATCACTCAACGAGACGAAAAATTTAAGCATAAAATCGTCAATTTTCAAAACATTTCGAATTTTCAAAAATCGTGGCTTCTAATTGGTCGAATATGATTTTTTTTTGATAAATTGACTTAGAACTGTTAAATGTCAGTTACAAATTGTTCGTTTAGCTTAAACTGATATTAAATATAATCTAATAGGGGACGATTTATAATAATTTATAGAGAAATTTCGATTTAAAATTTTGAATTTTTGTGATGACTCATACTTTTCGGCGATAGCCAAAGTAAAAAACTTCGAATATGAAAGTCGGCGCAATTAATTTATATTTTTTTATCATAAGCTCAGTACGTAAAAGATTCAGGCTTAAAAAATGTATATCATGACAGAATTTCCACAGAACGGTTTTTTATAAAATTTTCGCAGTTTATCGATTTTGCGTAGGCGGAATGAGATTTTCTGATTTAAAATGCTATTTTCGTACAGAAATATTGATTTTTGGAATTCGGCTATATGAAATAAAATGATCCCCATCCCTGAAATAACCCCGTTGTCAACTCAAATAAAAATCCAAGAAGGTCGAGAATAACCTGTAACAGCCTAAGCGACCATACAAATTTGTATTTCGACCTTTTATTTTGATTATTCAGTACATTTATTTCTCTTAATATTGCACATAATTTTCCCCATTCTTGCCCAAACGTAAACTTGCCCATAAGAAAGCCGTAAAATGACGTAGGTTAAAGATTTCTTATAAGAGTCGTTTCTTTTATAATCCGCTGAGTTTCAAGAAAAAATGCTTTGATAATATCCATCAAGGAAGCTTTAGGATTTTTCGCAGACTTTCTTTGCGGACTTCAAGAACCTTTAATTTCTCTTCGACCGTTAAATGATAGTTTTTTAGCATGGTCTTATTTTTTTCCTTGAAACCTTCTTTGAATTCATGTTTTTTTTTAATTTACTTTACTTCATTTTTTCGATGAAATCAAATTTATACATACACTAGAAATTATATGTCTAGAACATATGTAAAATACCCTTAAATCACCAAAATTCTTACTTTGACCATATTAACGCAATTTTAAATTCTAGAAATTGTACAAATTGACCAATCAGAGCACATTTTCCCAGAGTACGCGTATAGTTTGAAAGTACGCGTATAGTTGGAATTACGCGTATAGTTTGGGTTTTTTGGCGTCAAACTTTCCACTATACGCCGCACCCCCCTGTATATAATAAAAATTATATATAAGATTATTATTTTTTCAATCATAAATGAGAATAATTGTCTTTGAAGATTTGATTATAAATAGCTTACATTTTAGAAATCTTTCTCCTTCCTCATTTTTGAGATACGTTTTCATGATTTCCATAAATTTAACCACTGAACATTTCTCAACAAATTGTCGGTAGAATATTTTCAAAATTATTTCTGAGTTTTTTTATGTAGAATATTTGTAAAGAGGCAAATGAGAAAAGTTCACTCATGAAAATTAAATTTTTTACTTAAATCCAAAATTAATTGATTAAAATTTGATTTTTAAGTATCTTGAGATCTCTCCTTCATTTTTAAATTGTCATTTGAAGATTTGATTATAAATAGCTTACATTTTAGAAATCTTTCTCCTTCCTCATTTTTGAGATACGTTTTCATGATTTCCATAAATTTAACCACTGAACATTTCTCAACAAATTGTCGGTAGAATATTTTCAAAATTATTTCTGAGTTTTTTTATGTAGAAATGATTTGTAAAGAGGCAAATGAGAAAAGTTCACTCATGAAAATTAAATTTTTTACTTAAATTCAAAAATTAATTGATTAAAATTTGATTTTAATATCTGAGAACAATGTTCAAATTTGAAATTAATATTCATATTTCGAAAACAATTTTCAGTTTTTGACAACAATTTTCAGATAAGCCAAAAATTTGAAAAAAATTTGAAATTTTAATCTATTTTTTTCAATTTTTAGTTTATTTTGAAGCAAAATTTTGAAATTTTTCTCTATATTTTTCTCTTTTGAATTTTTCAAATCGTCGTGAAACAATTTTTATTTGCAATGTAATATGACCCCCATATGTGTCATTTTTGTAATTTGATCTTTTGGGGTCATATTACAAAATTTGCCCCCGAACCTATTCGCCAAAAAAATTGAGTGTCTCTGCTGTTGAAATGAGCTCCTTACGGCATATTGTTCTCGAAATATCTATATTTCATGATTCGGGGGCCGAAATGCTCAATATGGACATTCCGAGAACATAATACATCAGAAAAATATATTTTTAACATATTTGGAATCGCCGTAAAATTATTTTTTNAGGCTGCATTTTTGTAATTTAACCTTTTGGGGTCATATTACAAAATTTGACCCTGATATATTCGCCGAAAAATGTAAGTGTCTTTGGTGGTGAAATTAAGTCCTTAGGCATACGGTTCTCGAAATATCGAGGTTTTAAGATTTGACCGGTAATTACCGGTATTCCGGACATCCACGAGGTAACGAAAATACTCTATTTGCCGAGATCTAAACCTTTGACGTTGTCCACTTTTGAAAATTTTTGAATCGGATGAGCCGTTTTCGAGAAATTTCCGACCAACTAAATCCGCCTTTAAATTTATATCCCCTGTGTATTCTTCCGAGTAATAAAACAATATATTTAAAACACATGGACCCAACGACACAAAAATAAACAATTTTATGAACCCGTTCCGTTGCTTAACCTAGTAAACACGGAAACTGTTAAAAGTAAGCGGCTGTTGGATTAAATAATATGTGATATATTTAATATAAAATTAAGTTAATTTTTTGTAAAAATTCTAAAAAATTATAATAGCTTGAAAAAGCGCCTCTCAAGGAGATTAAAAAATTGACCAAGAACATAATATATTTATAACGAAAGAACAGCTGGTAAATCGTATTTTAAATTTTCTATTTTGAAACTGATTTTGACAGCTGTCACTAAAACTTTTTTAAAATTTATTTGCAATGATTTGTGAACATCTCTGATTGAAGGCTTCCTTTGATAATAAATCAGTCATATATCCTATTACACACTTTTGTTAATATCCCGGGCCTCATTAGGAACGTTGTGGTTTTTTTAAGTAGTAGGGCCGGGAATTAACAAAGTGTGAATATGGGATAGTACAAAAAAAAATTTCCAAAAAAAAAAAAAATTTCCCGAAAAAAAATATCGAATTTTTTTTTTCGAAAAAAAAATGCTCAAAAAGAGCGCCTGATTAAGAAGATTCGAATATGTACAGGCCTGAGTTTTTTTAGATTGGGCGAATTTTTTTATCCAGTCGTCTAGACAGGGAGTTGAATTACCGTCAAAATTGGGCATAAGCATATGACTCATTGGTACACGTGACTTTTTGGGCGATTTTTTCTCCGGAGAAAAAAATCGCCCAATTTTGATTTAACTAATTTGAACCAATCAGGAACTAAGTATTTCCTTTAAGTGTTCAACAATAGAAAACATTTTTTTCCGTAAAAAATCCCTAATTGTGAATTTATTGTCTTAAGGTTCAAGTACTGAAACGTATTTTTTATTATTAATATATTATATATATGATTATGAATATTATTATTATAATTTTTATCTATTCAACGTGCAACGTTCCCCAGTCTATATAAATTCGTGTAATTGGAATTAATCTGGAAATTTGTTCTTATAAACAATTAAGAAGGGGGGAGCAGCGATGTGAAATATTGATACATTTTTTTGGAGCTGGATTTTGAAAGAAACAAAAAAATGGATAAAAATTTTTATTTTATTTTATCATAATAATGAAAGTGTTCATACTTGCAAACGTTTATATTTTATAATTTTTTACATACGTTAAGTATCTGTAAAAAATACAAAAACCACTTTCATTACCAACTCCATTTCCAACTGGACCCGGATGTGGATTTTTTTTTAAGGCGAATATTATAAACTCAGACATTGTCGGGTTGGATGCACTAGATTAGTGGAGAATCGATTATCCACATGCAAAAATTTCTAAATATGAAAGTTTTTTTTTCCATGAAAAATAGAGAAAAAACAGCTTTTTTAGGAAAAAAAATTGACCTTCAATTGAGTTTAAATATAAAAAAAATGTCCTGACTTTTAAAAGTTAAAGTAGCCTATTACACCGCAATTTTTATACAGATTTTTTAAAAAATAAAATTGTTTATAAATTGCGTGCAAATGGCACAAACCGGTTTTCAAGCAAGTGTTGTAAATTTCATCAGAAGTTCAGAAACGATATTCACTTGACCTTGCATCGGTTGAAATACGGAAACCAAATAGATACCGAGAAAATTTCACAATGTTTCGGCCTGATTTTTTACAGAGATTTCAAAAAACTACTAATTAAATTTTTGGACTTGATTTGCGGAAAATTTTCATAATATTTCTAAAGAGTCGACACAAAATGACAAAAAAACATTTCATGATTTTTCAAACAGCAGTCAGAAAATATGTAAACAGTGCATGAAAAAAGTTAAAAGTGGCTATTTTTTTCGTTTTATTCACAGATTTCATAAAATTAATCAGAAAAAATTTTGACAAAAACATGCTTAAAATTTTCATAATGCTTTGAATTTTTCGAAAATTAGACGAATTAATAAATAAAAGTTTTGAACTCAAATCGTTCCATAATAGATAAAAAATGATTATTTTATGAGCTGATACATCATTTATTGTGGTTCAGCTAACGATATAAGCCAAAAAATAAGAACCAACTGAATTAGTTTTCCGTAAAAAATTACAAAAAATTTTTTGGCAAAAAACGCCCAAGGTTTCCTTTGGCCCCACAAGATCGCTGTACCCTTTAAAGGAGTGGCATCGAACTCGAGTCAATTTGATCGCTACCCTTCCTTAATAGTCTTTCATTACGTTGATTATTTTTATTTTCTCTTGTAAATTTCTTGCTTAATTTAGGGTTTTGGACATGAAATACTAGTATTTATATACTGTATACAGTATAACTGTATATATCAATCATATATAATATAGACTAAAAAATAACTTGAATAATATTTTGCGCAAAAACCAAGCTATATCGTGTATTGTTTGAAACAATCTTCTTCAGAATAATTGTATTTTTTTTGGTTGAAATTGTTTCGCGACAATTTCAAAAGTTATTTTTCCCCACCTCATTTCTCTCAGTTTATAATAAATAAAATAATTATTTAATAAAATAATCTTTATTCAAATACCAGAAAACTTTTTTGATGTTCTCAAGCAAAATTGGCGATTTTTTCTCCGGCAATTGGCCGATGTTTTTTTCTCCAGCAAATTAGGCGATTTTTTCTCCGGAGCAAAAAAATCGCCCAATTCAGCCTTTGTTGTTTTTGGGCGAATTTTTTTCTCCCAGGCAAACGCTGTCTAGCCGACTGGAGAAAAAAATCGCCCAATTAAAAAAAAACTCAGGCTGTACAAAAAAAATTTTCAATGTAGGACAGCTGTAAAAATCAGATTCGAAATTTTCAAATTTTAATTTTGAGACTGGCTTTTGACAGCTTTCCGCAACTTTTGAAGAATTTTTTGGCTTTTTTCTTGAAGCTCTTGATCATGCGCTTCTTTTAAGGGTAGTGTCGACAAACGGCATGAAGTTTGAATTCGCATTTCCCACCCTACCCTAGGGTCAATAGTAATTCATTTAAAAATCGGAAATTTCAATTTTTCAGGCATAAAAACATTTTTTTTCTAAAAATTCTGGCGGCCAATCGTTTTCAGTGCCAAATTTGAAAATATAAAAGGATACAACACTTCGGTTTTCTCCAGTTGTGACTGACTCCTAGAAAAAACACATGGAATATAAGGGTCAAAGATGAACATTAATGCCAAAAAATATGGCAAAAGCTATTTTACAAAAAATGTCTTTATATTTGAAAAATGAGCCTAATGAGGTTAAAAATTAAAAAGATGAAAAAAGCTAGACTTTGATAGGATGTTATTTCGACAGATAAAATCCTGATATATTATCGATATTGCCAGCCAATCAAAATCAAGTAAAAACCAAGCAAATTGGATTGCAGGCAAATTATATTTTTTATCATGTCCTGTGACGGATTCAAATAATTCGTCAATGCTTTCTACACTTATTTCACAAATGAAATTCGATGAACTTTCATTCTCAAAAGCAGCGTAAATTTTATCATCGAATGCCGATAAAACCGAGGCTTTTCGGGAGCAAACTTCTTCATTGCAACATTCAAGGCGGATTGATGTACAAGTTGAGCAATAATTTTTTCCTTCAATTTTGATACCCGAATCATCTGCACAATAGTTCATAACCAAGACTTCTCTTAAATTTAATTTCACTATTGCTAAGCATTAGTTGCTAAAAATTTAGTAAGATTCGAAACTTCTGTGTGTAAAACTATTAGCTTGACAATGAGAAATCGAAACGTTGCTGATATTAATAAATAAATATTGCTAAAAATAAGTAAAACCAGTTCAAACGAAGATTCTGAAACAATTTTTTTACTGATTTTTGACATATTTTTTCCAACGTTGAAAAAATAATACGGTATTTTATAAATAACATTGTGTTTTCATTTCACTTAATTTAAAGTACTTACCCATTTTCTTGATAAAAAACATAATTTGCATTGAGTCTTGTGTACGAATTTACATGAGCTAAGAATTTTTCTCCCAATGGATGTTTGCTGGTTGTTTTTTTAGCAACGACAACATTCTGCAATTTTCCAGATATTTCAGAAAGATTCAAATATAATTTCGTAGCACCCTCTTGATCCTGAGTTAAAACAAATATATTAGTTTTACGTCGATCTCCAACAGTAGGAAGGCTGAGAGTGATGAAAAACATCATCAATGATGGTCCATAATCCTAACTCGTAGACTTGATTTCCGGCAAGTAGTGACCATTTAATCGCATTTCACGACGCTTAAACATTGATGACAAGATCAGTTATAAAGTTATCGATTAACTTTATGACAAAATGACTTTTGTGCGTTTTTTTTTGGAAAATTTTTACGGTATAACAGTACTTATTTTTTGCAAAAATATTTGAAATCACCAAATAAAACCTTTCATCGTGATACAAAAAAAATTCTAAGACTTTTTGTCCATTACACTATAGCCCAAAAATGATCACGTGATCGAATATTCAAGAAATAAGGTTGGCCAAAATAGAACTGTTTTTTTCAAAAATTGCTTGAAACACTTTTTGAAAAAAAGGGAAAAGGTTTTTTAGAAGTTTTGAAGACTTTTTTTCGTTACGCCAAAGTCCAAAAACAATCATGTGACCTTCAAATTAAGAAATAAGGTTTTGGTCGAAGACCACAAATACACTGACTAACCATTTATGGAATAATAAAACTTTGCTTATATATATGGCTCGATTTATAAGAATGGTCACTACTTGCCGGAAATCGAGTCTGGGTCCAGATTAACTTCTAAAGTCTACGAGTTAATTTGAAAAATAATCTGTTCCTTAATTCTTATTGATTAGCCTGAAGAACTGAATCAATTAAGGGGGTGGTCAGGGTAAGAATTTTTGGTCATTTTTGACTTTGTAACTTAATTGTTGAAAAACTAGAGATGATAGAGTTACTAATTAACGTTTGGAAAGCTTAGACAATTCCGTCATAATTGACAATCGTGAAGAATTTTTAATAATGTGGAGGGCGCTATTAGAGTAGAAAGGTTGGGAAAATGACGATTTTTCAAATCGATCTTCTCCTTCAATATTAATGAAATTTAATTTCACTCTTACACTTGTGGTAAAACAAAAATGTCAATAATATGTTGGGATCAATTTGGGAATTTTGCCCTAGAATGCTCTTGAGCGTCAAAAATATGCTATCTCAGTCAATTTTTAAAAATCGATCTCCTCCGTCAATTATTTTCAGATTTTCAAGTGACATGTAGAATACTTCGTTTAAACACTTTTAAACTACTTGTTTGAAAAAAACTTTTATAGTCCACCTTGTTACGTAACAAGTGCACTTTTACGAAGTAGTAAAATATTTTTTTGCTCCAAATTATCTAAAAACCAGAATCTTTAGTAAATTGACCTCTGTGAATCGACCTCTGGGAGATTGATATTTCGACATTATTTATTTTGGTACTCGGCACCACCTGGTGGTGTAATTGGCGGTCAAAAATTTTAAATTGACGATTTGAGAAGGTTCGCAAGCAATTCAATTAAGTACAAATTGTGGCCCGTGAAATTCTACCTAAGATGGGCAAATAAAAAGATTCCGCCTACGCATTTTCGATGGTTAAATTTTTCTATCAAATTACTTAAATTTTTTCTGCAAACTTCTTCAAAAATTATTTATTCTGTTAGATTAAAATTTGGTTGCGGTCGCGATGTTGCCGTTTTTAATTAAGAAAAATTGATATTTAGCTTCTTTTTATCGAGTTTGAACCCAGAAAATTGAGCAAAAATAAGGCACCTTAAAATTTGATCTCAAAATCCAAAATCATATTTGTTGAGTTCTGCGTATCCAAGCCATGTTTCATAGTTAGCAAATACTAGTGGGATTAAATCACTCAGTTGCAGGTGGGTAATATAACATCGCGTGCAAGTGGGGGTTATCAACTGAAAGTAAGGGACCGCACATCTTCTATTCACACTTTTGTGAATATCCCTGCCCTGA
>SCLH01000878.1:94689-105739 GCA_004367855.1 Oikopleura vanhoeffeni | reverse complement strand
GTTTGTATTTGGTTTGTATTTTTACCTTGTAATTTTTACCTTGTAATTGGTTTGTATTTTTACCTAGGCATTTTTGATCTACTGTACTCGGAATAGGATATTTATCTGGTTAAGCTGACAGTTTTTCTTAACAATGGTTAAATTTGCAGCAATTTAGTGCACTCAATAGTTCTTTCTTTAAATTGAATTTTGTAGGTTCTAGTGCTTTCATCAACCCAAATAAACGCTCGACGTTTGTTTACTCAAAATTAGGTCTTCATCTGCCGATGATGTCAAGTGCTTTGGTGAGATTGCTATCAAAAAATATAAGTATTTCATTAAAACTTTAATTCCTTAGGTTTTGTGGTTTGGTGACTCTCAGAAGAAAACAATGTCTACTGAGTGTCTGGATTGTTTCCGTCTGGTGGATAGTCGATTGGTACAAGCGAATTCCAAGGTTTAGTTAAAGTTTGATGTTTCGTGCTTATTCTTAGTGGTTCATTTGCAAACTCGGTAGCGGAAATCTTAATTCTTATTTACGTTCTGAGAAACTTAGTACAGCTGGGATGAGGCCTTCAGCAAATTGAATTGTAGGTTGGGTAATGAACGCAAAATAAGAGTCAGCAATGTTTATCTTTTTGAAAGTGAAACGGACCAATGGGGCGCTGCGTTGTTTGTGACGAAGCACATTTTTGATTGAAGAATTACGCGCGAATATGATAAAATATACTTTAAAATTCGAATTTTGACAAATAAAAAATATTATCAACCAGCTTTCAAATTTAAACTGAAACCTACTTTTATTTATCTTTTTCCGTAAATAGCTTGATAGAACCTGCCCTAGCTCCATCATTAAAAAACAAGGCACCTCAGAAACTATTTATGCCATGAAATAATTAAAAATGATTTTTCTCGAAAATAAATACAATCCCTTATCTTTTAAACCCTCCGAAAATAAAAATGTATAGATAAGAAAGTTATCCAATTATTCTTAAATATGTAGGGTAACTCTTCAGGATTTCGGCAGTACCACTTAGATCATCAGATTATTCAGCCTTCGCTCAGAAAATAATATTTAGTAGGCTTTCCAAAAAAGCACTAAAAAGCCTACTCCTCATTCATTTCACATGTGTTTTTTTGTAATTTGGCATGCGGGCTCAATGTATGAATACGAAAGCATTTTAAGGCCAGTTTATTCAATTTTGTGCCCCTAGTCGTCAAAACAGCCGATTGGGAGCATGTTGGGAAGCTAACTAAAAAGCCTACTCCTCCCACACCTTTCATGCGAATTTTTTCAAACATGCTTCAAATAAATGAAAAAACCTGGTTCTAAGGGCTCAAATGACCATTTTTTTTAATTTTGTCTTGGCTCTCTAAAAATGCTTGTGAATTGCGGATTTTTTAGAAAATTTTGATAATATTCTTGAAAAAAAGAGTGAAAATTGAATTTAAACCTTTTTTGTGCAGTATTCAGAGTTGAATGTGCTTCTTTGGAATTTAAATAAGTGATAAAAAAATTTGAGATCAAAATCGATACCTTTAATTTCAAATCCCCTCAAATTTCATCATTAATTTCATAACTACGAAAAACGGATTTTTTTTTAAATATTAAACCAGAGAAAAATATATCAGCCAAAAAACTCGGTGGAAAATTCTTTACCAAATAGATTGATAAGAAATTATTTTTGGGCACATTCAAATATCGACCCCCACTCCCTTAATTCACAGGTTGGTCGAACATGCTTTGTAAAAATTAGATAAATTCGAGATTACGAACTACTATTCTTAAAAGGTTTTATAAGATTGTTATGAAGGAATCATAAGTTAAGAGCCCTTGAAAAAGTCTTTCAAGCCTATACTGTAAAGGCTATACAGCCCTCTTAAGGGAGTGGTTGTCGCTGATTAAGCTGTTTTTTAGAGTTTTTATAAATAGTTTCTTGATGAACTGGTAGAGGTGGTATTATAAAAACTTCATGAACGTGAAGAACAAGTATCGAAAATAATTTCAACACTTATTGTGATATGATACAATTCAACCTCACTAACCCTTAATAAGCCTCCCAAAACGAACACTAAAAAGCTTACTCCTCCTATAATTCACATGATTTTTTTCTAATTTTTTGAGTAAAGTTTCGGAGAAACAATATCAACAATAATCTAGAGCCCTTTTTTTTAATTTTGCTTTTGTTTTTCGGTCTTTTCGCATTTTTGTTCGTTAAAAGCAAAATTTTGAAAAAAAGGCTCTGGATTATTGTTGATATTGGTTTTACGGAACTTGACTCAAAAAATAAACAAAAATTGATTTAAATTGTAGGAAGAGTAAGCTTTTTGAGTTTCAAATATTGAAACATTAAAGTAACCTTCATATGCCTCCAGAACGACGTCTGATCAAAATTTCGAAAAAAAGGCTTTAAATGATTGTTAAACTAGTTTTGAGCTTTCATATAAAGTATAAACCGAAAATTTATGTTGAAAGTTGGCAGAGGAGTAGGATTTTGAAAAAGCCTCTAAATCTCGATTTCAGATTTCGTTTTTAAAAGTTTTTTGAAGTTTTTGTCCGACAGAAGCTAAATTAAAAAACGCTTTAGATTATTCTTTGTATTAATAATCTGGAGCCTGACACAGAAAAATAAATGAAAATGATGGGTACTGACGGAGAAGAAAGCTTTTTAGTGTTTTTTGATAAGGTTTACTATACGTTCATGTGAGTGCGTAGGTTGGATTGTAGCAGATTACTGAAATTCTGAAAATGATTGCGTAGAGTTGTTCTTTACGTTAGAAAAGTTTTCGGAATTACAGCTTTGCTAGTTTAGCCAGAAACCGCATCTAAAACAAGAAAAATCAGCGACAATCACTTCCTTAAGGGGATGGTCGTCGCTCAAATGAGGCTCAAGAAAATCATAATACTTAATTTGATTGATTTTTTCGAGGAGTTTATAAACAACTTTCCAAAAAAGACCTAGCCTTAATCTTGTTAAATCAAAAGTCAAACTGAAATTTTTATGACAACACCAATCGTCACATAGTCGTAACATGAGTTCACTTCGCAAAATTTCAAAATCTATCTTCTCCCAAAATTTGTTGAAAAGTTGACATAATACGGGGAATAAGCAAACTAAAACTTGTAGGAGAGCGATTTTCATTTCCATGACTAATTTTTCTAGTGGACCAATAAACCGACGATTTTTGGCCATTTTCACGATTTTTAGGTTTAAAATCTCCTCCGAGGTTAAATTTCAGAAAAAGGCCCAAATGCCTGAGATCTGTACGAGCCATTTTTACAAATTTCGATGCAGGCTCGAAAATATAATTTTTCGTGAAAAAATTCGAAAAAATTTCGCAAAAAAATGTGCTCCGATTTTTTCGGAAGAAGGCTCAAACGAAAGCCAGGAAAACACTGAAGTCAACCCAATATTTTGAAGTTTTAGTGGTCAAATCTTAACAAACAAAATTTTTGAAAATTAATTCTGAAAAAAAAACTAAGAAAAAAGTCGAAAAAACGCGAAAAAAGGGGGTTGTATAGGCTGGAAAGGCTTTTTAAAGAGCTCATTACTGTTTATTCCTTCATAACAATCTTATAAAAATGTCAAAAATGGTAGTTCGAAATCTTAAGAAGAAATTTTTATCCAAATTTTTATCATAGCATGTTCGACCAACCGGTAAATTAAGTTAACGGCGAGCAAATTTTTTTTTAAAAGTCGTAGTTCTACAGAACATGTATATTTGACAAACAAAAAACTAAAACTGTTGTTTTTTCGATACTTACCTACAAAGTGCCTCAAAAATAACGAAAAGTGCCGTTTTTGCCACTAAAAATCGTATTTTTTCATCGTATTTATAATTCAATTTTTATACGCAGTGAACATTTTCGAGGTAATTTAGAAAAAACTCATAGTGTTCGAATTTTTAATTTCAGATCTCAACTCCCTGGATCAGTTTGAAAATTATTTTTTGAGCTCAAGGTCATCGTATTAAATTTTCGGTAGTATCAAAAGATTCGCAACTATCATGTTTCTGAAAACAGGATTATAAACTATAGCCAAATTATTTATCGTTCTCGCGCAAGAGAAAAAAAACATTTTCGCATTTTAGAAACTTAGAAAATTTCAATATTTTTATGGAGAATTTTAAATTTTTTTTACAATTTTTAAAATTCATATAACTAAACAGGCCACGTTGAGATCAAAAATTGTGAAATTTAGTTGACAGAACAACGATTTCAGAAGATATGGACTGCCTATACAACCTCCTTAAGGGGGTCGGTGCATTTTGACAGCTTGCACTTTTTCATTTTTTTTTCTCTTGATAGGAAACTTTTTGCCACTTCAAAATTTTCGGATAAAAACATTTTTGAAGAAAAGTTTCCACTTTTGAGCTAACTTCGTTTAATCTGATTTTCTTCAGATCGATCATTTTTCCTTTATAAATCGTCTTTCGAAAATACACTCAAAAAACGCGCGTTTGCTATCAAAGGTGTCTAAATTACAGTAAAATTTCTTTTTAATTTTTTATCAATTAGAAACCTTAAAAACGGTCTTGACCATCAGCTAAAATTTATATAATTTAATTTTATACGATTTCTACGTCAAAATCGAAAATTTAAATTTTTGAAAAAAGACGAAAAACTGAAATTTAAGCACATCGAAAGAAAATTTATTCATCAGGAGTTTAATTTATTAAATTTGACGTGATGGATGGGTCGGCTTATCAATTTGGCAAGTTTTGGTGTGATAATTTGTTTTTAATTCTGGATAAAAAAGGGCTTCGATGGAATTCTGCCAAACCGTAGTTCTGTTGCAAACATTATGATTCAGAGTATAAAGAAGAGTGAAGAAACAAAACGAGGACATATTTGATTAAAGTTGAAGTGGGCATTCTCAATATTTTAAGCTGATATTTCCAGAAAAATACGTTTGAAAATTTTTGAACAAGAAATGGAGAAAATTTTCAAAATATTTTTGACCAAAAATCACAAAACCATGTCATATGATTTTTCAGAGAAATTTTGAACAAAAAATAGAGGATTTTTTTATAATGTTCAGAACAATAATTCGGAAATTTTGTAACGATGCCTAAATGTGTTTGTCACAGCACGTTTTTGAATCCGCGCCTCTGATTAGCTTGCCTTAGTTAAGCGATGGGTGTGGAGGCGCGCAAAAGTGCATAGTCGGGACAGAAGAATATAGGGATCGATAGTTAAAAAAGTTGCCTGGATTATCAAACATTACTTTGATGGTATATTGAGGGGCATATATAAACCCAGTAAATTTTGTTTCATCAAGAGCCCATATCCGTAGCTGTCAAAATGCACCCACCCCCTTAAGGGGGAGTGGTCGTCACTGATTTGGGCCTTTGAGGAGACCATTCCACGCCAAACTAGTGAAGGTGATATTCCGAAAACATTTGTAACCTACAGAACGAACCTTTGCGGTAAATTTCCGACATACAGAAATCTGATACAATCGCACCTACGCACGCACACGAACATTTAATAAGCGTCCCCAAGAAACACTAATAAACTATCTCCTCTGTCAACAACAATACAAACGTCTTCTCACGAGATTTTTTTTTCAAATTTTGGCTTTTGACGGCCAAAAAATGAATTAAGGAGGCTCCGTAAAAAGCTATCTTCTCCCACAATTATGATCATGAAATTATGATGACAATTATGATGTCGAGTAATACGCGATCCAACGTGTGCTGCCGCAGTTTCTCCAAATAGTCATCTTCTGGGGGGACACAGGCACCTCGGCGAACTTTTCCAGATGTAACGGTCAATTTCTTCCTAGAACTTAAAATTAAAAAACAAAACCCTAAGGGGGGGGGGTTGGTATAGGAAACAATAAGGGTTTGTGCCAAAAACTACTTATTTCTGTTCACCACGAGCTTATACCTTACGACATCCTCGGCACAAACTGTGACGACAAACGCAAAGAATCTACAAACAAACAAATTAAAAATTACTTGAGCATTATATCTCTGGTTCGTTTGTTCTTTTCGACCTCCGCTCAGAAAATATTTTTCTCACTGCCCCTCAACCCGCGTTGGGACTCGACCAACAGCAAAAACATACGAGGACAGCAATCATTTCTGGACAATTTGAAAAAACAAATATTATCCAAAATATGTCACCATCGCAGCAATCTGAAGAAAAATGAAATGGCAGTAAGAAACCAGAGCGAAGCCGATCCAGACTCCACCGACCAAGTTCAAGCTGAGTGGCTGGGCAGACTTCTGGCGCCTACGCAACACAACACAAACATAATACTCTGTCGGGCGATTCCCAGTAAAAAAAGTCGGTCAGACTTACAAACTGATGACGTAACAGATTACACAATCACGCTTTATTTTTTTACCTATTTTCTGTAGACAAAGATTACCTGTACAAACAACTTTTTTTTATCATATTTTTTTATACATGCCTCAATAATATATATTTATATCACGATTTCTCGGTTATTGATAACAGAAAAATCGCCCTTTTTTAACAAAACTGCAAAAAAATAAAAAAATCAAAAAAAATATTTTGAAAAAAAAAATTAAACAAAAAAGGGGGTAAAACCCTAAATTTTTTACAGTTAACTACTTCCTACATATTATGACGTATTTAAACTGTCCATTTTCACTTCCCATCGCCCACAAAAAAAAACCCCACCTGCGGGCCCGAAAAAGTTTGCTGAGTTTTTTATTAACCCTCAAGCATTAGAGGTAATACTATAGAGCGACAGTCTCCGAATAAAAGCCTTTCTTCTTAAAAAGACTGTGCAATGGGTTTAATAACCGTAACCATAAGCCTCTTTACATTTAAAAGCACAAATAAAAAACAAACAACAAACAAACTCCAGTTCATACTTTTATGGAAGCTAAACAGTTGTTTAACAATCAATCACTACATTTTTAAGAATTTTTGATTTGACATGTTTTGGAGGCATTATCAATAATTAATTTTTATGCTGAATTTTACCAAATCTCTAACACCAAAATATTGAAAGTTGATTAAAATGGCCAAAATTTTTTCTTCAAATTAAACCATTTTTAAGGGTTTTCTCGCTTATTCAAACAAAGGGGCGTCAACAAGGAAAAAATTAGCGCTTTTCCAAAAAAAATCAGAATTTTCCGATTTTTTTTCGTTTTTTCGGCCGTCAAAAGCAAAATTTTCAAAAAATTGCGTGAGAAGTTGTTTGTGTTGGTGCTTTGTAGCCTGACACAAAAAATCTGAGAAAAATGATGTAAATTGAGGGACGAGATAGTTTATTAGTTATTAGTTACTTTCGAAATGATCGCGAAGAGTTTTTCTTCAACTTCAAAAAGTTTTTTCAACATAACCTTGGCTAGTTTGACGAGCAATCGCGTAGTTGCGGAGCTTTCCATTTGCCAGGCATCGCGTGGACGACGGGTCGAATGCGCGTAAAGTCCGCAATGTGCCGCGCAGTCTGGTTATGTGTGGTAGTGATGTGTATAGACCGCGGGCCGCCACTCAAAGTTCCGTATTAGGCGTCAGTAGTAGGCGGATTTTTCGAAGATAATTGCAATTCAAATGCGATATCTTTTCCGGAGATTTCGTTATTTGCAAATTAAAATAAGAAATGAATATTTTTAAATTTATATACAATAAATTTTCATTTGGAACTGTTAACTTGCAACGGGGCAGAGTGTCAATTTATCCTTATCGATATGCTTCATTTAATTTATGATGCTAATTGTCCTAGTTTGCCGATCTATGTTGGCTGCGTTCATATGGCAATCAGAAAAGTTTTATTAAAATTTGTTTCTTTAGCCGGTCATTGGTCTCGAGGTATATCTAATTTGTTGATCCGCTTTGCAGTGAAGTGACAGTATCAGGTTGCCGTTGAACCAGGAATTTGGGACAGTCTCCAATATTCACTCCATCGGCGCGGTATTGTATTTTCTGCCCAAAATACCGAATGGCATTACATTCGGCCTATTAATCCGGTTTCGCCTTATCTTGGTGGGGACATGCGCTTTTGGTTTTTGTGCTACATAATCGAGGGATTACGTCGTTTGAGTTAAGGCTAATTTGTGGTGTTGATATATTTTCACTTTTTCTTCAGTATGAAAATTTTTTGGTCATTTGGCACCATTTGTTGTACAAAATTTGGAGTTTCTCTACCCTTTTGTTATAAGAACCTTTTGGTCCTGCTCCATTAAAAGTCAGTTTTTGATGAAATTATTATTTATTATTTTTGAGACTTTATATACAAATACTTTAGCGGAAGTCTTATTTACAGTGGAAATTTAATTTAGTTTATTACAGTTGGTACGTTTCTCGGATACCGGGTATCGGGGCGTTGTAGGAAATACTGGCGATGAGCCCGTTGTGCGCCCAGTATTTGGGATTCTAATTTCGTGCGTGGTTTTCTCAAATTTATAATTTATTTCTATTATTTTTTCATTAACGTCAATTTTTTAATTATTATTTGACTAATGTTAACAATTATTTTATTTTTTATTCACAAATAAGATATCCGAAAAGTGATAGAATTCTTAAACTTATAGTTTGTTAATTCTAACTGTACTTGCTATAGTCCCTTTGAGGGTCGCGGGCCCCGGTGTTATCCTACATCATACAACATACCGACATCATGCACAATATGCGACTGTACTGCGCTATTGTCTGCGACGCCGCGTCTTCAATCGCGATGCCTGGCAAATGCGTTCGTCCCCGTAGTTGAAGGTCCGAATCAGCGACACCCACTCCCTTAAGTTGCAATTCTGAGTGTTTTCACTCACAGATTCTAATTAACAAACAAGAATGGCATGGGGACAAAAGGTGAGGTAACTTAAAAAAAAGAGAATTAAGTTATGGGTAATCTATACTGGATATCATATTAATGTACTCGTTGCCCAAAAGAGAAGAATATAATTTAAAATTGTTTCTTCAAATGAGAAATCGTCACTTGAAATGAGTACCTGACAGCATTTCACATATTTCAATATAAGAAGATAACTTTGAGTAGCTTAAAAATCCGCTTTAATTCTTTCTTCGTAAATTTCCGCACTGAGCGCGAAAACATTTCGAAAAAATTAATTTTCTGGCCAAGAGCTTAATTCAGAAAACAATATTTTTTCTTATACTGGGCGAGGCTCAATATCACCGGACAGAAATAAAGTTTTTCGTTCTAACATGAAAAACGCATGAGCAATCAAAATGAAGTCATAATTTGAAAAATTTTCCAATTTTATAAAGAGTTTAACAATAATGTCTATAATTAATATTTTATTGTAGTTGTGACAGTAGGTCTACTATTATCGTTGTAGAGGTTGAGCAAGCTGATTAACTTTTCGATTTTTGGAAAATTTAAACACGATTTATAGAAAACTGAGAAAGAACTTTAAACAAAACTCTTCTGACTGATCTGCACGGACTCTTCAGCTGCACATTCATGTAGGTAACCTAGTAGGTAACCTACAGTAGGTTTCGAATATGTAACTTGCAAATCTGGCGAGGAGATACATTTTGATTGAGACCCCTAAAATAGGGTCAAAATACTGTTTTTGGTGATTCTGAAGCCAAATCCGATAATTTTCCTAAAACGCTCCTAGAGGACCTGTTCACGTTCTGTCCGACTTTTGATTTTTTTAGAATGTGAGTTTTTAATTTAAATATATCACAGAGGTTATATTTGGTTCAACGATTTATACTTTTGCGACAATTAGCCACTGAAAACCCCGATTTTTTGCGACGACCACCTCCTTAAGAGATCAAAATTGGTTTTAAAAATCTCAAAAAAAATGCGAATTTTTAAGCCTACTTCGAAGAAATTTAACAAAAATTGAAATCGCATTTCCCACCCTATTTTAGTTATCGATAAATTTGGAGGAAATACACGACATGCCGCGGCACCATTGTGGTTACAGACTCATTTTGTTTAAAATAGAAGAAAATAGTGTCAGCAGGTTATGTCGCATAACTTATGACTCATAAGTTATGAGACAGCATGAAGACTTTGCCTTTTTAACGTCATTTTTTATCAATGAGTCAGGATTTACATTCAAGAATTACTCATCGATTTTGTAAATTACCGGTGGTATTTTACCACATTAAATAATTCAATATTCGCCAGTAAAGCATTTTAAATCATTTAATTTAGTACATTGAACTTGAAAAAACAAATGATTAGTTATGAGATGAACTTGACGATTTGAAATAAGAAATTTCAAAAGTCAATAATGGATACCAATTTTATAAGGTCCTCTTGTAGAGAATTTTTTTTCTTGCCATTTTGAAAGAAAGCATTTTATTTTTGGTATTTTTTCAAAAAAAGTCGGTTAATGCTGGAAAAAGTGACATTTAGTCCGTGAGTTCTCATGAGAGTTAAAACGCCAGGAATAAAAATCCAAATAAATGACCTATAACGAGGGTTTTTCTAAAGATACTTTATTTTTCGCAACGTTATCAAATGAACCGGTTGGGCAAAATTTACCGTAAAGTACAGCTTCCGGTACCGAAATAGATTTTCAATGATTTAAAATTAAAATTTTAAATGCAGCAAAAATCCGCAATTATAAGTTGCCTGAATACAGTATTTTGAACTGGGGGTCTCGGGTTCCCGGAAAGTTGCGCTACAGATGAATTTATAATATCACTTCCGGTTTTCTATTCAATTAATTAGATTTTTATAACCGGCATTTTAACTCGGACAAGAACGCGCTAACTAACAAGTCAATTATGTCAGCTTTAACCCGTGTGAGCACAACACCTATATATAGGTGACTGCATATTTAAAATCATCTAAAATATGCAAAAAAACCATCGTAGAATTGTCTCCTTCGAATACATTATAAAGAATTTTGCAAGGATTTCAAAAAAGTGACTTATTTTTTTTTTGGAAATTTTGTTCAAATTTTACGGAGGGTTGATTTTTTGAGATTTTTTTCCAATCTTTTACCTCTAAAAAAATTAAATGCGACCTATTGCGTCAATTAAAATTTGATAATAGCCAGTTTTTAGGAAAGTGTTTTGTCCATGGTTGACACTCAAAACAAAGATTAATTGGTATACAGGAACAGATATTTTTTTTCAAAAGTGATATTTCAAAATTTTCAATTT
>SCLH01000878.1:49268-94153 GCA_004367855.1 Oikopleura vanhoeffeni | reverse complement strand
CCCCAAGGAAAGTTTCTGTTTGGTTAGAGCTAGCTTTTGCAAAAATTTGAGTAAATTTTGAAATTTAACCTAGGAGGAGATAGATTTTCCGATTAAAAAAGTCCAAAAACCGGTATTTTGGACCGGTTTTTTACGTATTCGAGAATAAATATAGCACTTATCGACAAAACCTTGGAGGAGATAGATTTTCCGTTTTGGCTTAGGTGGCTCTTGTGCCGCTTATGTGTGAAGGAGTGTGGTCATACAAAAAAGTTTTGGCAAATTTTTTTCGCAAGTTGAAGGCTAGTTCTACAAACTGGGTAATCTGAATTATATCCTCAAGGCCCGGTTCGGCTAATATTTTATCGAGAATATGTCAAATTAGGAACCACCATACCCTTAAACATTTTTCTTCAATAAAACCTCCAAAACAAAAAACATTTTTCTTAAAATGACCAGAAAGAAATTCTCTAAAAAATTCATTAAGGAGGTTATAGGGTCTTCAAATCTTATATTTGGCTTTTTAAGCGCCTTTAATGGCCCATGATAGAAACAATTCAGTTACATACTGTGGAAGCTAAGCACTTCGACCGTTTAGAAATTTGTATGTGCCATTTTTATCTGCCATAACCAACCAGTTAACCAACATTAACCAAACTACTGTTTTTTTATTTCTTACTCATATAGCGGGTTCAGATCAAATTTTAAAGCTAAAACCAAATCACGAATAACTATTAAATACTCTTAGCCGAGAAATTCTAGACTCATTAAGAATAAAAATTCTAGTGCTAAAATCACCTGCACATACTGTTTGTGTTGGTTTTTTGGGTGAGAAAGTTAATAAAGGTATGTGTTCACATAGAAACTATTTGGAACTCAGATATAGCAATATTCAGACATTTGGCCAGGTTGATAGAGCCGTTTTTTCAAATTTCGACAAGGGGGCGCGCCTGAGCTTGATTTGAAAAAAAACTCGAAATTTGAATTTTGCCTTTCCCGAAATCGTAGAATTTTCAATATTATTTTTGCGATATCCGTGGTCTTTTTAGTTATAAACATCGTGAAAAGTTGTTTTTTGGGCAATTGTTTAACAAAATCACATTTTCCAATATGATATTACCCAGAAAATTTTCGAAATTTTTTGAAGATAATTGACTTTGGATATCTCAGTTAACCATTTAATATCATATTAATTGTTCTGGATCAAAAGATAAGATGACGACCTCCTTAATAAAATAGGTACTCATTTTTACTTTTGAAATTTCTTATTACAAATCGTCACGACGCGTCATTTGATTACAATGCCCGAGACTCGGCGAGTCATTCAAATTCTCTGTCTATAGATTAATTACCAATAATCATATGAGAAAATAAATATTGTCACGAGACTCATGATCTCCCAACAAAAGCAATAAAAAAGTCCGATAAATTTGCCTAATAAATGAACAGTTACGATATAAAAGAATTAAAGAGAAAAAAGTTGGCGACATATCTTAAGTTTCTTAATTATATTTCCGCAAGACAATTACTTGAATTTGAATTAATAATCCTTGAAATAATAAAAAAATATATTTTTTATAAAAAAAGATAAAATAATCCAAAATGGTGAAATATATTGTCGCGGGGTTTCATAAAACAGGGACCAAATCCCTGGCTATGGCTTTCAGGCAGCTGGGGTACAGAGTTTTTGATGCTGGAGAATTACATTTGCACATGAGAGATATTTGGTGTGATTTTTTTTCAGGTAAAAAAGAGACATATTTTAATATCCTCGAAAGTTACCTTGAAGTTTTTCATCATTGATATCAAGTTTAACTTGACAAGTTATTTTGAATGAAAATATCTTAAAAAGAAATAATTGAACAAACTTTTTTTAAATTTTCAAATATTTTCTAAAATTTGAAAATTTAGTTTATGAAGTTTTTTGGTAATATTTTCTATTTAATTTAACTCATGCTAGTTTGTAATTACTAGTCGAGGGTATGGGTTAGGGTGTCCGCAGTCGAGCAAAATTTTGAGATCACACATTTTCAAAAACTGCATTTTACGTAGAATTTTACAGGGATGACGAAAATGAGCCTTTTATTTTGAATAAAAATAAATTACCAAAGCTGAATCCTGATTGGTTCAAGTTTTAAACCAATCAGGATCCCGGAAAATTTCATCAGTTTAACTGACTTTTTATGCTGATTCCGAAAATATAATATTTTTGTTATGTCATTGTCATCAAGTTTTGTGTTTTTTTTTGTCCTTGAAATTTTTAAAATCCCTGAAAAATGCCAAATTTTGGCTTAATTAGTCTCTAGCGCCACGAATATATGTTGGGCCGTGAGATATTATTATCATTCACAATATTTTTTTTCTGCATCTTTCTAGCCTTGTGGTCAAAATTAAAATTTTCCATAATGCAATTTGTTGTTCGTTATCAAATTCCCCACATAGAGAGCTTAATCCCGACGTTCTAGCATGTAAAAAAAAATGAACTGGATCTGACTGCGGACACACTAGTATGGGTTATCCATTCACAAATTCAAATATCCATTTTAACCAAATTCCCCTGATCAGAGTATATTCAAATTCCTCAACTGTACTAATCAAGGAAACCTCCCGGAGGGATCATTTTTTGCCACCCACACAGAGAGTAAAGATTTTATCATAAAAGCGCGTCCCACTCTAAACCTACGCCAGATAAGGAATTCTTGATTAGGGAACTACCTAAAATTATTGAGATGACAATTTTAAATTATGAAATGCAAAATTTGAGCTTTCCTGCCGAATTAATCATCAAATTTGAAATCGAGAGCATTTCAAATTATTTAGCCTCACGAAATATTTTTGACTTCACAAAATGACAAAAAAAATTCTTTAAAATGACAAATATTTTTCCCTCAAACTAAACAAAATCTAAAAATGTCTTTAAAAAAAGAACATAAAACTCATTTTTAATATCTCAGGCAAATGCACGATTCGAGATGTAGCAGAGATGTACGAAATGCATAACGTGGATGTCATAATCGATTCTCCTGTATTTTTCTTCTGGAAAGAACTATCGGAAATTTGGCCGAAAGCGAAACTAATCTTGTCAATGCGAGATAGCTCAGAAGTATGGTGGAGAAGTTCAAAAAGTTTCTGGAAAAATTTGAATAACTGGCCTTATATAAAATATGGTTGGTTTTTGGTATTTTTAACACCCACTGGTTGGAAAATTCGACAACAGTTAATTTTACCATCTTTGACTATGATTTACGGGACACTAAAAATGTTCCAAAACTATGAAGACCTTGACAATGGCTCGGTGAAACACAGTTTTATGTAAGTTTTGCTTAACGAGTTTGCGTGATTATTCTTCCCAATAGTTCTTCATCAAAAACTTTCGAATAAAACGAACGATTTATCTTGAGAATTATAAAATAAATATTAAGAAACGTTGATAATTTAAATTTCTGTGTACTGATATTATGTATTAGTATGAAACTAATGTTATTCAGCAAAATATTTTTAAACAAAAAAAGATAATTTCATAATTATCCATCCGATGTCCTAGAGAATAGTATCATTGGATCGCATTTGAAATTCTGTATATTTTTGTAATTGGTAAAGTAAAGCGTATGTTGGCTCTGAAAGCGACTTTATCGGATTTAGTACAACGTTTCA
This sequence comes from Oikopleura vanhoeffeni, assembly GCA_004367855.1. Lineage (NCBI taxonomy): Eukaryota > Metazoa > Chordata > Appendicularia > Copelata > Oikopleuridae > Oikopleura > Oikopleura vanhoeffeni. Next base: position 90,520 of record SCLH01000878.1, on the reverse strand, counting down.
CTTTTGGTTTCTTCACCACTTGTTACTCAGGCGGTATAAGCGAGCTTCGGGTCCCAAAGCATTTTCAAAGTTTGGGCATTTTAAATGCCGCAAGTTTATATACAGGACGTTGAGAGAACAGTTATATCAACAATGTTGATTCAACATCCTGTATATCTATTATGATGCCCGGGTTCGACTTTTTATTATATTCGAAGAAAAAATTGGGTTAGTAATACAAGTTTGTATAAGAACTCATAATTTCAGTGATAACAATTATATCTCAGATTCGGATCCCGTTGCCTTGCGATTTGTGTTTGACCAATGAGACCATAGGAAATAAGTTCAAACGCGAATGCGAATCGGCAGTTCTAGAGATCCGAATCTTATATCCCTTTATTACACTTTGCTTAGAATGCGTAGCCACAACGTTAAAATCACACGTTAAAAGGAGTAGTGGCTACGCATTCTAAGCAAAATGTAATAAAGTGATATTCAACTGAAAATTTATTAACTACGATTCGGGTCTTATACCATTTTTCAAAAGTAAGAAAATTATCTGAAAGAAATAATACTACTTGAACTTTAGCAGATCCAAAATTGTTAATAAAGTGGTTTTTCAAATTCAATTTTACTGCACATTTTTGAGATAATATAAATATCCGCTGACTTTTTCCAGAGGAATGTTACAATGTAAACAGTTAGTACAAAAAACTGACATATTTATTCGGCATTAAAAACCACAAATAACCCTTAAAAATGAAGAAAATCTTGGAGGCATTTTCATAAATTGTTTTTCAGAAATCGATACGAAGCTCATAATGCAAATGTGATACAAAATTGCTTGCCGGAAAAACTTCTGGTTTTTAATGTTAAAGAAGGATGGGCTCCACTTTGTAAATTTATGGAAATAGAGCCGAGAAGCGGATTATTACCACACTGTAACAAAAATATTTCCGAAAAAGATACACTCCATTTTATTGATGGGCTAATGGCAGAATTTATGGTCATTTGTAGACGCGAGGTAATTAATATGAATTAATACTATCGTACATAAAAATATTGAAAATCCTTCACGGTAAGTTCTGGCAAATTTTTCCAGCCAGACGTGATTATTAATCGAAGGATAATAATAATAAAAATATGAGAGATTTTTTAAATGATTATATAAAAATAAGATATTTTTTGTGGTTTTCATGAAATTTTTAGAGTGAGCGAAAACGTGCCCAGCCGAGAGTAATGGCTGTATTCAAGTTCGTTAAAGCAAAAAATGTTATACTATTTCTTAGATTTGAGAACTTGGTGTTATTTGTGTTGCAGGAAATAAAGGGTCGTGCTTAGTGAACCCAAATTGGCTAATTTACTATGTTTGTTCACAGTATACATTGCCTAGGTGAGTACACTTAGCATGCTCGTGCTAGCTGTACCGAATATACGAAATTTGCATTTAGGTACACTACATATCAACTTGAAAATAACACCAACTAGCCAAATTTGAAAAGTGGCATAAATGGCCCAGCAAGTACCGCTATAAATATCCCGAACGACCCGAGACCTCTGATTGGCTTATTTAAAATACAGAAATAACAAAAGTACATATTATATGTATATTATATGTATAGGCCTCCCGAGCAAAAAATGAGCACCCGTTAAAAAAGGTCTGATGAATTTGAAAAATTTGGATTAGGACCGTTGTTTGACGCTTGAAATTTTGGTCAAAGAATATTTTGGACTCCACCACTCGGCTGACGCTGTGTTAGGTGGTCAAATATCGGGTTTTGTCTTTTTCAAAAAAAAAGCAAAATGTTTATCTTTTTTCGGCAATTTTTTACTAACTTTCTTCGTGTACATGCGTAAAATTCTGCTCCAGATTTGACATCTCAATTTTATACCCAAAAGGATTATATTGGTGTAACACCGGAAATGGGAGGTGCCCGAAAACTCGAATTATTTAAAAACAATGATTTATTGTGCTTAAAAGATGCAACTATAGGTCTCAGATGACCACAGTGGTGCTAACAGGCGATTCTAATTGATTGGTGGTGTAAACACACCACGGTATTTTAGCCTTTACAGAAAGCTTATTATAAGAAAATAAATGAAAGTAACCATTAGATACGAATTTTTTAAAAGATTTATTTAAATTTATTTTTTCAGCATTTTTTCGGGTAGCTGATTTTTTGCTCGGGAGGCCTATATATGTAACATGTATTTTCTCTCAAATAATATTTATGTTTACGATCACGTAAAACTCATAAAAGTAACGATGTGTCTTCAGATGTCACGTTTCGGACCAACTTTACGAATGATCTATAAAGCAATCAAAAAATCTGGCATTTAAAAAGTGAGCCTGAGATTATGGTTTATTACCTTGATAAATCATTTAATAGTTAGAATGACCTTTTTACTATTAATTATTCTGAATTGAAAATCGAGGTCGTGACCATGGATCGGATTTTTTAAAAATTGAACCAGTTCGGTTCGGGTCGAGTCGATTTTTTATCGAAATTTTCAGGCTAGAGTTTCATTTCCTTGGTCAAGAGTCACTTTTGAGCAAGTTATTTTTCCGACCGATCAGAAATCGCAAAAAATTTGAGAAAACTGTTAGAGTGACATTAATACATGAAATAGAATTGAAAAATGATTTTAAAAAATTTTATTTAATAAATTAAAAAAATTTAGAAGAATTCGATGTACACCACCTTCTCAAACGTCCTGACACCTATGATTTGAAAATTTTTGTCAGGACGTTTGAGAAACTGTCAGGACGTTTGTCAATATACTTTTTTTAGTGATTGTATCTTAAAATTACTACATTTTAGCTCATTATGAAAATGAGCAAATAGAACTGTGATTTTTAATTAATCGTCTTTCAAGATTTTAGCAAACATACAGTTTTATTTCCATGAAATAATCGAAAAGTGTCAGGACGTTTGGAAAAATTGTACAGGTTGAGTTATATGTTTTTGTCCTATTTTGAAATGTATCATTTTGAAATTTTTGTCAGGACGTTTGAGAAACTGTCAGGACGTTTGTTGTCAGGACGTTCGAAAAGGTGGTGTACTATAAATAATTAATAATGACTTTCTTAAACTTATTATTGCAAAAAAATATCAAAGAGCCATGATCACTTAAAAACATGAATATGTTAAATAAATTTTAACAAAATTTCATTACTTTTATTAACTTTTAATTATTATTTTTAGATTATTACTTCGATTGTTGTGATTTTACTCGTGACTATAATCCTGTCGACGATTAGTGTCTTTGTCTACAAAAGAAACTTTCTATAAGCTCCTTGATGGATCTTTCTGACTATTTAAATTTTAAATGGTCGATTCAAATCATTTATTACATCGTACAATATCAGATTTTGAATATCTCATGACGGTTAACCTCGTGGCTGCCCGAAGACTTATTCCGATTAACTTAAATATTTATTCACTAGTTAAATTTACTGCAAAACTCTTTTCACCTTCAATTAAAAAATTTAAATATTATCTATACGTAAATCTTAATTGTAAATAACATTATATATTAACACATAATGTGGGGAATGTTGAAATACTTAATTTTGCTTACATCCCCTATTCACACTTTTGTCTAATATCCGGCCCACTACTTAAAAACACACTACGGTTCCTAATAAGGGCCCGGATATTAACAAAAGTGTGCAATAGGGGGATATATAATAAATAATGTGGCATATGTTCGAAATTTTAATTTCCGCATACCTCTGAAATATTCTAGCAAAAAATGCATACTACTATTATTCATTAGGTGTTTTTTTTCAAAAACTAAAATTTAGCTATTTTAAAATCAAAAAAGATCAATAATTTCATTATGTGTTTTTTTCAAAAATTGATTTAGCTATCTATAGAATCGAAATTATACGTTTTTTTCAAAATAACTTTTCTTTAGGTTCTTAAAAAGGGATGGCGATACCGCCGGTATAGGCCATACCGTATAGGCTATACAGTATAGCGGAAGTGCGAACCTGATGACGAGCGTACAAGGCAGATCGCAGACCACCACGACAAGGATTTCTAAAATATTAACAGCTTCTAGTATGATATGATACCATATTCTCTATAAATCGCATGAAACATGGCGCACCATAAACGAAAGTTTGTCTTTACACATCCTACAAAGGTGGCAGTTCCGAGACTTTGCAATATGACTTTGGAAGAAGAGATATACTCGTGGTCGTTGTGGCTGTCGATGGTCAGCATGCCAGCGCTTTAGTCGAAAGGTCCGGGTTTATTCCCTCAGTCATCCTCTAATTGTTTAAGTGTAATAACATAAGAACTCTTGGAGTTACTTTATTTCAGAACTAATTAAACTACACTGTCAAACTGTACTTTTTGATAAAACTATCAATTTTTAGATTTTTTTTTAGAATTCGGGACAGAGTAAAGCTCTCGATTCTTTACACGTTTATGTGTCGTCGTTTTAATTCGACAATCCGAATACAGAATTACACTCAGTACATTAATTTTTTATCACCTGATAATTTTCAAGGTTTAATTGAGAAACATATACCGAAGCTGAAGTGGATCATATTTTTTACCAATGCACTCCATCTCAAAAATGTAACTAATCCTATAGCGCGCAGTTCTAATGCCACTAATGACAGTCTTAGGTGAATCCTTACGTGATTTCAAACCACGGTCAAATTTAGCGGTTCCAATATCAAGCACCCTTGCCTGTACTCATACTCAAAGACAGTCACAAGACTAAATAGTGGTTTCTAACAACGCGCGTGATGAAAGTAAACATTTTTGAGATTGAGTTCCGTTGGGAAAAAAATATATGAGGTAAAAAAATAAAAGGTGCAGTTAAGGAGGTAGCGGTCGTAAAAATGTTTCTTGTGACTTCATCGTATCAGGAAACAAAACTTTTGAGAAAGGTCATTTAGTAGATTTTCTTAAATCTACAAAAATGAATTTCAGACATAATTTGGTCGACCTGTTGACCACCAGTTATTAAGGGATGCCATCCCGACCGCATTTTCTATCCCCATCCTTATTTTCCTTATTTTGGCTTACACCTACGCAAAAAAGGGAACGGAGAAACACACCGCAAACCCACATCCCTCATGAAAGCCACACTTAGGGCACACCGCTAAAAGCGTGGAATAATATGCGTCTCTTGATTGGCTTTTCTTACAAAATGATAGGAGACGATGAGTAATATCTTGTACACATAATCAGCCGCGCACCGAGTTAATCGCTAACAAGCTTGGTGGTGACCACCATCGCGGCAAGTTCTCGAACGCTATCAATTAAATATATTTAAATATTACTTTAAATAGAAGTCGGTGCCCCAACGCTACCAAACATACATAACTGGGAAATATTTTTTCACATTTATTCGTAATTATTTGACCCGAAGAGCTAACCTTTTTTATATTTGTAGATTCATATCTGAGTTTCATTGCCCCAAATGCTTTTTATGTTGTTTAACTCGATAAAGCAAACCATTGCCACTTCAATCCATGAATTCGATCTTCATGAGCAGATTTATGAAAAGTCACCAAAATATCTTGAAATTAACATGAAGCGGAACTTTCGGGAGCGTCGGATATTCCGCCCCGAGCCGCAAACCAAAAATGATCTTCGCATCAATATTATTACTTTCTGCCCCTGTTTTAAAACCCACAGCCCAAAGCAGGTTGAGGCGTAACTGTTTTTTTCTGAATCCCATAACTAATATGTCGATAATAGACGGAACGTCAATAAAAAAGCAATACTATAATATCTCCTCAAAAATGTTCTAAACTTTTGCTATAATCTAATAAAATTACTTCTGAATACGAACAGATTTCTATGCTAATCTCATTAAAAAATCAATGTCGTACCGGGAGTTTGAACAAGGATATCCCAATTCATAGTGGCGAGTGCTAACCATCGCGCCACTTAGTACCACAGCTATCTTCGCTCCTTTCAAACTTATATTGCAAAGATGGAAATGTTTAATAGAAATAATGGCTTCGTTGAATAATGTGAAAAGCAAAACTTTAGGTTGATGGTGTGCTCATTCGCTTTTATAGAATAAGTATGTATGATACTGTGTACACTGGAAGGCTGTTCATACAGTATATAATGAACTTATGTAATTAATACATAATGAATTTTATAATTTTTTCAATAAAATGAAATTTATTCGCCCCCAGAGTATCCATTATATTATATAATTAATATCAAACTGTTAATATTGTTATTTTTTCTATCATAATAAAAAAAACGGTTCTTGGTCAGACTTTATGGCTGTTTCTCATTATATACTCAGTTTGTTTCCGTTTGTCCTGATTTCCAACAAATTATGTTTCGGTTTTACCGATAACGGGGCCTCCTCGCACATATATTAGCCACTTTAATAGGCAAATTTTTTATATAATTCGGCTTTTGATAACGACTCATCCGATTAAGTTCTTAGATAGCTCTAACTGATTATTTGGTGAATAATAAAATTAAAGAAAGTCCCAATTGGACATTTTTTTAATTTTTCTGAGATTACTGAGATTGTTTAATTATCAGTTTTTGTAAAAAAATTGGAACCAATGGTCTGAATCAGACAATTTTTTTTGATTTATTTGTCTCTAAAAAGTTTTGCTCAGTTTTAGCTAAGAACTCAATCGGATGAATCGTTTTCAAAAATCGAATTATATAAAAAAATATTTGCTAAAAAGTGGTAAATATGTGCGAGGAAACTCAGTAATTAATATACTATTACATAAAAATATAAATATTGAAAATTGAATTATATTTTATAACTCAAACTTAGTTTATAGTTGACAATAAATATGAAATCAAATCACACTGTCAAAACGCACTGTGATAATGAATAACCATTAACACAAGAAATCCTTGAAAAATATCAAGAATTTGAAGAAAAAATAAATTTTCATAGAAATCATTCGTTTAATATCCCCTATTCACACTTTCAGGAATATCCCGGCCCTACTTAAAAACGCACTACGTTTGCTAATCAGGGCCGGGATATTCCGGAAAGTGTGAATAAAGGATATATGCTTTCTTAAAAGTCATTCGTTTAATATTATATTACAGCGTGAGTCTTTTCGATTTCTCCTCTTTTCTTACCCAAACGGATAGACAGAGGTTGCGGAAGAATTTTTTTTTCTTTACATCTTCCGCTTTTTCACCCATTTGTTGGCTGTCTAACCGTCTGAGTAAAAAAGAGGAGAAATCGAAAAGACTCACGCAGCGTGAGTCATGCTGTATGTTTTCTAAAAAGTCAATGTTCTCGCTTGGAAACAATAATAACTCGAGAAGAAAAAATAAGAAATCTTTCTTACATGCCTTATTTTTAAATCAATTACTAAATTTAAGTCAATTTAATTTTAAGGTCAATCGTCGGCAAATAAAAAGAACAAGTTGATAGTATTTGTACTCAGAAAAAAAATTAAATACACTTTTCACCCATGCAATTCATGGCATGAATAATAATATGCAGGAAATTATGAAGATTATGCGGATTATGCAGAAAATATATCCCTTTACGAGGAAGGTAGATATTTTCTAGTTTGGTCTAGTACATTATGAGGGGAAATGTCCGAATCGACATTGCGAGAATAAATGTGAATTTTGACATTGTTGTGAAAGATCGGGCGAAGCCCGTATCTCGGTAGAAAAATTATGAAATTATACACAAAATGTCAAAATTTACATTTATCTGCAATGTCTATTGGGACATTTGCACATAATTTCTTAATTTTTGTTCAATTTAGAAATTTTGATGCTAAATTGAAGAAAAATTTGGAAATTATGTACGTTTAGTAGTACTAATGTACTAGACCAAATTAGAAAATATCTACCTTCCTCATAAACGGATATTCTAGTGCAGTTTCAATAATTAAAATAATTATAAATTTTCAATTATGTTCATAATTTTATTAATAAATATATTTCTTATCATATTTTTTCAAAACAAAGTACAAGTGATTATGGTCTTAGATGCTGAGGTGTTTTCTGTGTTGAAATTTCACTGGGCTCGTCGGATTGTAAAGAATCTTTAGTCGAACTAAAAAGAACTGATCTTTTTGTTGCTGATCCAGCACAGGAATTCATTCTTGATAAATGGCGACTCTAAAATTATTCTAATACAAATGTAACAATAAAAGGAAAATTTATTCGGGTAATTCAACTTTTTTCTGAAATGTTAGTCTTGATAGCCAAATTTGAAAAGTGGCCAATCCTTATTTGCAACTAGCGGAAACAGCATAAACCCTATTTTCAGTTGTTATTTAAAGAACTTAGTTAATAAAAATTTCAAGTTTTCTAGGGCGACTGAAGTGCTAATCAAATTTTAGTGGCAAACTTTCGACAAAAAAATCTATAGTTTGAAGATCTTGAGGCACCGTGCTCCGATGAAAAAAGAATGTGTTGTACAATTATTTAAATTATTATGATCGGAACGCTTACCCTTGAATGCGGCGTAAATCTGCTTGTTCGGCTTGCTGGAGAATTACTTTACAAGATTCAAATAAAAATCATCATTTTATCAAAGAAGATGCTCGTCAAAAAAATTTTTAGAGATTTGCTACAAAATATGAATTTTGTTATATTTATCTCTTTCTGGACGGTCAAATTATAGCCTTCATTAGGAGTCGGCAGACCGACTTTAAAAAACTGATTGAACTGATTGAATTGATCTGATCAGATTGACCCAAAACTACTCGTGTAGGCGTAATACGACCAAAGGTTTTGATTTCACAATTAATTCGTAGACTTTAGAAGTTAATCTGTACCCAGACTCGATTTCCGGCAAGTAGTTACCATTCTTATAAATCGAGCCATATAAGCAAAGTTTCATTATTAACATACATTTTTTATTATTTAAAAAAATTTAGCCAATTTGCTATAAAATTAAAATAAATTTTGTTTTTTCGATGAATAAAAAGGCATTTAATGGGGATAAAAAAAAATTACTCCAGTGACACACAAAAGTGCAATAATAATATGAATTTAAACGTTTATTTATATTTTTAACTACCGCAAAGTAAACTCCAAATGATTTTCTATAACTCTATTCATAAATAATTATATTTTTTACACAAAATTCTCTAGTAAAATGACTTTTAAATTGGTGTGAAATAATACATTTCCGGTCAAAGTTCAAGGCCAATTTCAAGTTCATCGTAAAGGCTTGTTAGTACCCTCAAAAGAATTGGAGAGGTCGACTTTCTTAACAAAATGTTAGCAACTATTAGTTTATTATGTACTTAACGGTCACTAGAGAGCAAAAAATGGTCAAATTTTTGAGAGTTCACAGGGGATTGTTGCTCTCCGTTCAGTACATATTTGACCAATAGTTGCTAATATTTTCATGAAAAAGTCGACCCTTCCGATTCTTTTGAGGGTACTTACGAGTCTCTATGATGAACTTTGAAATTTACGGTAATTTGATATACGGTACATAATATACGGTATTTTAAAAAATACTCAAATTACATAATAAAAACCTTCGGGTTAAACATCAAACGTTTTTAAGACTTTTTTCTCATTACACCAAAGTCCAAATAAAATCACGTGACGAAATAATTGAAAAATAAGATTTGGAATATGTCATAAATAAATCCTTATTTCTTGGAGAATAAGATCACGTGGCGTTTTTGAAAAATGCCGTATGTTTCAAGTTCTTAGATTATGTGTTTATAGTTCTCAAAAATTTTCAGCGTAATTTGAGTACTATTTGTGTACTTGAACCAAAACTTTATTTCTTAATTTGAAGGTCACGTGATCGTTTTTGGACTTTGATGTCATGAAAAAAGTCTTGAAAAGTTCCAAAGAACCTTTTAACTTTTTTCAAAAAGTGTTTTAGGGGGTTCTATAGCCTATAGACTATAGGCAAAATGGACTCTTTGAATTGCTTATTTCTCTCGGCATTGACATAGGAAGTGGATAAAACATTCTGATAAGTTAGTTCGCAATCTCTGAAAGACGTTTTAAATTATATTTTCAAAATAACATGTTGAACCAACCGGTAAATGAGATTAACCAGGAGCAAAAACTTTGTCTGAAAATTTCTTTTCGTCTATTTTTGAAATTATGTTTTCTTAAATTTGACATATCTGCGAAATCAAACGCGGAATATTGCCGATTTTTTCAATTTTATTACTAAAACGTATCAAAGGCTGGTAAAAGGACTGTTTTTTTGCTATATTGTGCGCCTACGGAAAAGGTGTATTTTTTCATGCATACATGGCAAAACTATTTTTTCCGTGCACTATAGTTTTTTGTAAATAATTGTCAACAAAATATTGTGACGCTGATGTAACGATTATTCATTTAACTCCCAGGAGTACGATTTGACAAATTATTTTTGACATCAATGTCAGGTATGACATTTTTCAGTGTACCAAAGATTCGTAAGTTAAATGTTTCTGGAAACGGTATTATAAACTATGGCGAAAATATTAACCGTCCGAGCGCGAAAGCAAAACATTTTTTATTTTCGACACTTCAAAAATTTTTAGTTTTTATGATAAAAAGCCACGTTGAGCGTTCAAAAAATCGCAAAATCAGACCTCTAGCTGGTTTAGTTAGAAAGATACGACTAGCCTATAGAATCATATACTCAAAAATATTATTCAGAATTTTATAAAAAAACATCCAAAATATTGAATTTTTTGAAATTTTTATCTCTTTAATATAGTTAAACAGGATACGCGGAGAATCAAAAATTGTAAAAATCCAGTCAATTGGATTTACATAACAAAAGATATATAGCTGCCTATAGAACCACCCTAAGCAATTTTTTGAAAAAAAAACAGTTAACTTACTATAACCTATATCTGAATATACGGTCACGTCATCATTTTTGGGCTATGGTATGATCGAAAAAAAGTCTCAAGATTTTTTTTGATCACGATCAAGGTTTATTTGGTGATTCTAAAAATTTTTGCGATAAATAAAGTACTGTAATACAGTAAAAAATTTCCAAAAAAAAACGTACAAGCATCATTTTGTCTTAAAGTTACTTGATAAATTTATAACTGATCTTGTCATTAATGTTTAAGCGTCGTAAATCGATTAAATGGTGATCCACTTCTTGCCAGAACTCGAGTCTACGAGTTAAGGAACCTATGAAGTTTCCGTAATTATGACGTTCTTTATTTTTTGAAGCGAATCTATTAAAAAAAATGATTGTCTTTTGTGCTGAGCATCTTCTTCGTTTCGAAATTATAAATTGAATCGAGTACGGGTTTTCTAGCCCGCTCTTATTTGTCTTGTCTTTCGTAGTCGTGGATCACGACTTGTGGTGCCCAGTAGTGATGATCACTGAGTGATCAAACTTTTTGAAAATTGACATACCGAGCAGAAAATGTTAAATGGTTATTGGTATTTTTTTCACTATGTACTACAAAATTTGGAAAAATTATATTATTTTGAATTTTAGACCAAATAACTAAATGAAACCGAATAGTCATCTTCCACCTCAGTATAAAGCACCTTCGCACTTATTTAAAGTTTGTGTAAGGGTAACCTAGAGGGTACTTCAAAAATTAAAACTTATTTTTAATTGTTTAAAGTTTCAATTCTCGAAAAAAATTATATGAATTAATATACACTGTAGTACACTAACTTACCTTTTATGGAAACCCACTTTCGTGAAAAAATGGTTTCCATATTAAATGGTTAGAGTTAATCGTCAATAAGTTATTGGCAATAACCTTATTAGTGTAAAAGCCGATTTTACGCCCAGTACTGACCCTACGGATTCCCATTATAGAGTGATTTTGCTTAAAATTTGAAAAGTCGTTTTTAGCCATAAATTTGAATTTTGTTTTTTTAAATTTTGACTTTTTTTCAAATAACATGTGCAGAAAAAAAGTATGCAGTCAAAACCCACAAAATTGTTGAAATATTTCGGGAAAACCAAGCATCAAAAACAGAGTTTTTTTTCTCAAACAATCCTTATTTTTTGACAATTGGATTCATAAATGATAACTAATTGTTTCCTTAAAATGGTTTCCATAAATGGTAGTGTGTTTTCTTAATTTTTTATTAAGGAGCCATGGGTTTCCATTACAAGGGGTTTCTATAAATGATAAGTCGGTGTATTTTAGTACTGATCTGTACTATAGTTATGATCTAGGGAACCATTTTGAGCGTGCGTTGTTTGTGTAGTCGAATCAGCTTAAGGGGGTAACCGACGGAGGCTGTATCTCGAGACTCATAAGTGATAGGAAGCTAATTTTTAGTTGCATTGTCATTTTCGTGGCTGGTTTGCTCCAGAAAATATAAAAAAAAAAATTCCGATGTCAAAAATTTTTCAAAAATTTTCTATATTTCAAAGTTTTATTTTCCTTAACCGCACTGTATCTTTTGAAATAATAACTTTTTTGCTCTAATTTTCGTTGCATTAGATCAATGTGAATTAGATCTTGAACAACGGCAATAAAAAATTTCAAATTTCGAAAAAAATTCCAAATATTTTCTTAGATCCAGAAATTTGGGGTAACCGACGGAGGCTGTTTCTTGAGACCTCAGAAGTGATACGTAGAAAGCTGATTTTAGCTGCATTCTTATTTTTGTTAACGGTTGCTTATAAAAACCTAAAAAAAGATGAATTTCGATAAAAAAATTTCCGATTTTGCATAATAATGGAATTTTTTCTAAATATTTTTTTCAGGTAATTAAACTTTTTCTCGTGATGATAGACATTGGATCTGACTATTTTTACAACTAATTTTTAATTGTGCAACTTACTACAAAAATGTATCAGAAATTATGAGTTATTATTAACTTGAGTGCCTTTAAAACGCTAATTGAAAAAAAAATAAAAACTCTTTGTAACTTCCTCCGCTTTGCACACTTTAAAAGAAGTGATTTTCTTCAAAAACAATCTGATATTGTTCGACTAAATGAAATGGGGTCAGCGAACATGTGCAAAAAACACCCATTTATTTTGGAAATTTCTCTAATAACAAGAAATTTGAAAAATCAGGCATTTGTACGGCTGTTAAGCTCACAAATTAAAGTTTATACCGAAAAAAAATAAAATTTGATATCCAGGAGCTGATGAAATGTACCAAAAATGGAAAAAATCACTTTTTGGAACGGTATAGACCGTGCCGGTCCGGTCATACCAAAAACTTTTGACGACCATTTTTTATGAAAAATTTCAAACATATTCCTAAGAATCTGAAGTTTGAAACTCAATTACGAAATTGCGCGTTAGGCTCAGGACTAACGTTTGAAAATCAGCTAAAACCCGTCGGTTACCCCCTAAAGGGGGTCGGTGCATTTTGACAGATACAGATATCCCTTTATCACTTTTTGGTTAGATTGCGTAGCCACTACACCTTTTAACGTGTGTTTCAAACGTTGTGGCTACGCAATCTAACCAAAAAGTGATAAAGGGATATGGCTCTTGATGAAAAACTTTTTACTAGGAATTTTGAGTTCGAATTAAACTTTTAGAATTCGACAAATTATAAGAAATTAAAAAAAAAATTCCGAACATTGTAAAAAATGCCTTATTTTTTGTTCAAATTTTTTTTACAGTTTTTGTTTCAAATCAACAAAAAACTCTTCAAAATGGGTTGTGTTGGACTGAGTTAGCCCTATTTGATTAAGACTATTTCAGCCGACATCTGTGTTTGCCAAGTAAATAGAAGGGCGCGCAAAATACATTCATATCACAGCGCGATTTGTGTTTTCGAAGGCAGGTGATAATCCAATTTTCGGAAATGATTTATGAAATTTTTGTCCTCTGGAAGTGCTGCTGGGCATAATAATATGTATATATTGTACTCAAAAAATTATATAAAAATTACAATGAAATTCGTATAATTAACAATGAGACCATCTGAGAGCTATACAATTAATTTTGCTCAGAGAACAGACCCAGGAGGCAGTCAAAAAAAACCAAAACTTTTACTAACTACCAGCGGAGAGAGATCTGAAGAATCTGTAATTTATCATATGAAAATTGGTCAACTTTATCAACAGATGCACATAAACAAAGTCAACAATGGTACAGTTAATTTTAACTGTATTTCACCTTACTGTAAGGCAACCGCAAAGGTAAGAGTTAATCCAAAGTTCATTCAAACTTTTCCAAATTTTTATAAAAAATCAAATGGCAAATTTAGGTCAAAATTTGCATTAGATTTGACAAACCCTGAGCTCAGAAATTTGAATAATTGGGAAGTTTTGTATCATCCACCAAAATTCACTCATGGTCCGGCGTGTACAACTACTTTTTAAAATCGCACAAATGTAATTTTCGAGAGGATATGACCAAAAATTCTTTTCGAACCAGAAAACTGGAATATAATATGATTAAAAGTTTATGGAACAGCGATGGCGCAAATCTAGATTCAATTATTGGTGTTTTTAAAGAGCGTGAAGAGCGATCTATAAGAGGAAAGTTCAAACGCACCAGGGGGTGACCACAAATTTTTCATATGCTCTTTGAAAAATCATATGACATGGTTTCGTGATTTTCTGTAAAAATTAATTGGAAATATTTTGAAAATTTTCCTTATTTCTTGTTCAAAAATTTTCAAACTTATTTTTCTGGAATCACCAGCTGAAAATAGTGTGAATGTCACCTTTAACTATATTCAAATATGTCCTTGTTTTGTTTCCTCGCTCTTGTTTATACTCTGAATTATACTTTTTCAAACGAAACTACGGTTTGGCAGAAATCCATCGAAGCCCTCTTTTATTCACAATTAAATTAATTTTATCACACACAAACTTGCTAAATTGGTAAGCCGACTTATCCACCGTTTTTAATTTGATAAATTAAACTCGAGACCGTTTTTTAAGGTTTTAAATAAATAAAAAAGCGGAAAAAAAATTTTACTGTAATTTGGACACCTTCGATAGCTAACGCGCGTTTTTTAGTGTTCTTTCAAAAGACAATTTATAAAGTAAAAATAATCGATCTGAAAAAATCAGATTAAACAAATTGAGCTCAAAAGTGGCAACTTTAGTTCAAAAAAGTTTTTACCCAACAATTTTGAAGTATCAAAAAGTTTCCGGTCAAGAGAAAAAAAATTGAAAAAGTTCAAATCTGTCAAAATGCACCGACCCCCTTAATGTATAGTGGAAGTTTCAAGTCAAATGGAAACCACACAAATAATGGTTTCCCAGATTAGAGTATAACTACTCCGTTATACGCACGACTCCCTTCGCTAGCAAGAAAATAAATCCGGTAGTGCAAAAAGGCAGGGAAGTGTTCAATCAACGGAAATTACTTTTCAAACTTTCCAAATGCAACTGGCAAGAATAACTCTCGGTCAGATCACAAATAAAAATATCTTGGAATGCTGCAGCAATTTAACCTTTAGACTCGCATAATTTCACAAGTCTTTAATGAATGAAAAAGCCCAAAACTTTTGAATTCATATTTTCGCAGATAATAATCAACAAAACTTTGACGCGGGATTTTTCTGTAATTTTCTTTCCAAAGTGAAAGTTCCAATTAATTTTGTGAAAAAAAAAGAATTTTGTTAAAGTTATTTATTTTTCATGAGCATTATTTGTGACCTGAAATATAAGTGATGATGCAATAACAATAGCCAGAGATTGCAAAAACGACCTAAAAATCAAATATTTAATTTGACGTGCATTCCAAAAAGTCATATTGTCACAAAAAACAAAATGATTTTTATATCATTTCTTGAAGAATCTATTTGTTCACAACTTTTCCAATATATTTTCAATACAGTAACTGTCGCCTTGCCGACTCGGCAATGAGCAACACTTTTGAGCAACAGTGAGGACAACACTTCCGACCAAAAGCCCGTTTGTTGCACATTGCCAATAACTGTACATTAATGAAAAACAGAACAGAATTTTGAGAGAAAAGTTGAAAAAAAGTATTATTTGGTACAAAACCAGAGTTCAGATTGTAACAAATTACAAGCCGGTTTAAGGGTTCTCTAGTCACTCTCAAATATGCTCAGACTAGAAAATAGCAAACCTTTTACATCTGGAAAAATAAAAACTAAAATACAAATCGAAAATCTTAAAATTGAATTTTTATTTACTGGTAACTTTTTCAACTGAGATCAGCTTAAATGCACATTATTTATCAGATTTGATTAAATAATTATTAATAAATTTTTATCTTTTAATATTTAATAATTTGATTTAAATGAATTAATAATTATGATTTGATAAATTAAGTTTTGAAAAAATTTCGAGTAATTATCCCAAAAATAAGTTTTTTCAATAGTTCATGGGTGACTATTTGAGACAAACTTCTGTATCATCAATGATGATCAATCGTTAGGGATAAATCGTACAAATTAAAAATCTAGGAATATTTTAGGTAGTGCACTCAAACTTTCAGTGTTGGTAGTTGAGTCCTCGTGGCAGTGTTCTTAAACGGGATTAGTTTTCAATCCCGAATCGGGATTCCTGATCCCGCTCGGTCATATTATTTTCAATCCCGATTAGGCTGGCCAAGGATTTTTCCAAATTACACTAAATCAGCCGGACAAATGGCTTTTTTCACGAAAATTTAACACAATACGTAACTAGGTATAAAAAATGCATTCAAAATAAAAAAAATTGCCGATAATGAAATCTTCGACCTCTAAAGCAGCGTTAAAGGTCGACTTTTTTTTGAGTTTTTTTATGTTAGAACGCTTTCAAACTTTAGCAAAATTGTATAACTTTTCAATGCGATTATTTTGAGATTATAAAACGATACCTGAAAATGCTGCGTTAAGGATAATCCTCGGCCAGCCTAATCCCGATCTCTGCGGCAGGGACCCTGCCTCGTGGCGCTACAGAGCATTTAACGATTTTCTGGTAATTGTATTTTTTGAAATACATGGGATGCCTTTTATTATAATTAAACATTCTTAACCAGACAGTCAGTGTGATATTATGAGATTTTTTGGCTAAAAAATTCACCACATTTTCTGGAAGCATTTTTTAGCCCAAAATAGATATTGAAATATTTTGTGAAATAAAGTCGAATTTGGCGAATGTAACAAATAAAAAGTATTTGTTATGTTTCACTGTTTTAGCTGCCAGACTGATGCTCTGGAGTAACTCCATTGGAGTTACCAAACCTTCATCAAGTTTTCTGTGAAAAATTTTGTAATGATTTTTAGCTCGTTATTGATCAAGGATTTTTATATACTTTTCATATTTTACCTGTATGTTGTCAAACGATGTCAAAAACTGTCATATCAATTCATATTTTTGAGATTGTTTCTAAAACTCGATGTCTCAAAAACTTTTCAGCAGTTTTTGTCTTATTTTAGATATATTTATCATCTGCAAGGTTGCAAAATAATGCCAGATTGACGTTTGGAAAATACTTGTAAGTATACTTGTAAGTTATAACTTAGTTGTTATAACTTATAAAAATAAGAAGCTTGTTTGTGCTCAATTGAGACTTCATGGGAGACTTCATGAGACTTTCAAATATCCATTTATATAAACACTTATTTTTTCTAATAATTCCAAATGAAAATAAGCCAAACAGGGATTTTAAGATACCATTTGGATTAGCCAATTTGGAGAACTAGCCTTTATTGTCAAAAAATATTTTGTATTAATACACTCCTAGATATTTAACTTTAACTAGACTACTTTTAAAATCAAAAAAGCTCTCTCCTCCAAGGTTTTATTCTGAAATAAACCAAAAAAATATCATAACCTGTTTAATTAGAAGCCAAAATTTCGGAAAAGAGTTTTTGCCGAAAAGTTGATATTCTGTAGTTTTGGTGCTGAAATGTCACAAACTTTATTTTATAAGTTAATTTTGAATCAAATTACTTAGAAAAAATTGAAAAACGCAAAAATCTCGTTTTTTTGCTGTTATCTGGGTTCTTTTGTGCTGTTCAACCATGAAAAATTGATTAAGTGTATTTTTATGACAAGATAACTACAGAAAGGGAAGGGACCACCAGTGGTCCACCAACCCTTGTGAGAAAAAACGGGGATATCGAAAAGACTCACCCTGTAGAAAAAAATTATCACTCATCTGGATTTAATGAAATGTTTTTGATACTTATCATTTAAAAGCTTCCCAGTAATAAGTATCTGACTAAAAACTGTTATATGATGTTTTAAAAAATTTAGAAAACATTATTTTAATTTTATTGTGTGTACACCATTATCTATTCACCCCCATATATTCACCCCTATCATATTCCACCCCTATTCAAACTTTTGTTAATATCCCGGCCCTAACAAATTTAAAAAGCACACTACGTTTCCCTAATCAGGCCGGTTAATTAACAAAAGTTGAATAGGGTGAATATGTTAGAACTTTCATATTTTATTTTATTTTGGTATAAATTCAAAATTTCAGAGAAATTAAAGGGGATTTTAGCTGCAATATCTTGACATCCAATCTACTTATTTCAACTTTTGTGTGTCATTCGTGGTAAAAAAGTAATTAAATATTTCAATTAAGTAATTTATCTGTAATTGCATAATTTGCATTCTGAAGTTGTAAGTTTTATCACTTTAGAATTATTGTATTACTCGATGCTTAACATATCAATTGTACGATTACTGTTTAATAAACACCAAACTACGGACATTGTGTAAATTTCTTATTTTAGACTTTAAGGTGGAATCTCAATAATTATAAACATTCACGACTTACAAAAATTAAACGATTTTCTCAAATGTCTTAGGCCTAAGACTCTTAGCACAAGATTTATGTCGCAAAATTTCGAAAAAAAGCCGAGAGACAACCTTTACAGGGGCGATATTGCCGGCCCAATATCGCCGAATTTGCTGAAATCTCCGAAAAGCACCTACGCAATGTTCCCGATTTTCAGTAAATACTTCCAGGACAATTTACTTTTTTTCAACTTTATTTCATTGCGTTTGGCGGCAGGGAGGCATCCCGAGGCAGATTTTCAAGATCGATTTTCACAGATCGGACGCCATCCCTGTTGGCGAGAAACTAAAAATTACGCATTTTGGTGAGTACTTTCATTCGAACACTACTGTAAAAATTCTTATAAAATTTTAAATTGTTCGAGATTACATTATTCGGACGGTACGCGTTTTAAATTTTTAAAATTTTTTGGTGCCATTATTGCCGAAATTCCAATATCGTCAAAAGCTGCACCAATATTTCGAATTTTTGTTGCAAAATACTTTCGGCGATAGTGGGCACCCCTATGTATTTAAGTATTCAAATTCATTATTTGAATCTACAGCAGGCTCGTGAAAGGGAACGATTTTGAGGGGTTTCTTCCCTTTTTTTCCTATCTTTTCTTAAACCTACCATGAAAGGGAACGAAAATGACTCATATTACAGAGCCTGATCTACAGTAAAACTTTGTTGCGCAGAATGCATTAGGCAGATGCAGCATAGCCAATCAGCGGCTACTTGAAATGAATGACCAATAATTTTCAAAATTGAGACTTTTACTGAATAATAATATAAAACATATCCCTCTTATCACTTTTTGGTTAGAATGCGGTAGCCACACTCAACTTTTAACGTGTGATTCAAACGTTGGGCTACGCAATTCTAACCAAAAGTGATAAAAGGGATATGAGTTCTTAAGATTTAAGTCTCCATGTGCTATCGGCCTAACCCGATTTTGAAATGTTCTAAAACTGTGGAGAGATTGGCTGAGGTAAAGGGTTTTTTTTTCATTTAAGTTTCAGCCAAACAGCCAATCACTTGAAGTTTTAATTTATAATTATTTTAGAGAATTTCTTTTTTGTAAACATGTACCCCACAGTAAAAATTCTGCAATATTGTAAGTGATAATTATAGCAGAAAATAATTATATATATTTGGGCTCTGGTGATAAATAAAATTGTTGAATGACCCTACCTCTAATTTACATTGTGAGCTATTATTTCGCTTGAGCCCGAACTAGGCGTATCGGCTTCAAAAATGAAAAATTATTATTCGAAACCACAAATTAAGGGTACAAGGATTATAATCTCGAAAAATAACATTTTAATTGCCTGCTTTTCCCATCCTTGTGAGATTAAACATTAAAAAAATTGGACCCGGAGAATTCAAATTTGAATGAAACGCACATTTTTGTTCGGAATTGCTTGCTTCTGACACAGTAGATTCATAAATAACGTCACATTTCAAGATTGAAATTTTCAAATCTAAGGTTTTTTAAAAATCTTGTTTGGTGGCGTTTAGTAGAGTAAATTAATTTTACAATATTGACATTTTACTTATTTGGAGTACAAATTCGAATCTTTTGTGAATTTCCTTATGATAATTTGAAAAAATTCAAATTATGACGCAATTGACGCCCACGCGGTTATGATTTGAATTTTCCATTTCGCAAATGAAGATATAAATTACTGAAGAAAAAGAATCTGAACAAAAAATGAATTTGATTTTGAATTCATTTTCACCAAAATTAGAAGAACAATTCTTCAAAGAATTACAGGGGTGGGCAATATCGCCGAAAGTTTTTGCCAAACAATTTTGGCGATATTAGGCATTTTCGACATATTTGGACTTTCGGCTGAGACGAAATATTTTGTTTAATTATTTTAAAAAAAAACAAACGCGTGGTCGTTTCTAAATGCACGTTTATTTCGACCAATTTCAAAATTTTTTAAAAGACATAGGTTCAAAGGAAAGTGAATCACCCATTACCAAACCCTTTTCCCACTACACCAGCCGACTATTTCTCCCGTTTAATTTTGCTGCGCCTTTGCCCTACCTGTCGAGTGAACACTTTAACTTGAAGAATAAAAAACAAAAAATAAATTTTCACATTTCTGTTTTTCCAATAATTTGCGTGTAAAATTAATTATTAGTCTTTCGCTCACTGGATAAGCAGATCTAAAAAGAAGTTCTCAAAAAATTAAATTTGGGAAATTGATCTTTGTGCATAACCAATGACGTCATTCATTTTGCGCCCACAAAGTAAATGTTAGATACATATAAAAATCGTTAATATAGGCTCCTTCCCACTTAATGTCTTCCAAATAATCATATTGGAAAGTGTTTTCGTTGATACTATCGGTTCGAACTATCCAGTGCTATATTGCACTGACGAGATAATATATAAGACAGCGCACAAAAACAGTTAACAGCATTGCGTATGTTATTTTTTCGCGTATTGGCAAATTGGGCGAATATCGTGGTCCAGGGCTATAATCGGACTCCCCTGTGTGTATCTGGGTTTCACAACATTATTTGTTTGAGTTTTAAGAGTAGTTGAATTGATCTATGTTAAGGTTCTTGAAACCAATAGAAGTGCGTTACGATATATCCCAGTGCCCAATAGTACACCTACTTGTGTGTAATGCCAGTAATAGTGACCTTAAGAGAACAAACCCAAATACGCGTTCCTATTTATTCATACCGTAGAATAAAGTTTGATTCACATATAAGATGACCTGCCAGCCAATAGTCAGAATTTTCGGGAAGGTGGATGGGGTCAATTACGGGAACCGCAGGTTTTTTATCAGTTTTTACATTTCCCTATCTTTCCTTACTTAACGGGTCTGCCGTAAAATAGTCGTAGTCGAATTAATTCCGATTAATCATTGATAATAGAATTATTATATAATTATAGAGTGTTATTTTCAATCGTATTAAATAATTAATAAAATAAGTCTCACAAAATATTTAATGCTTTAACTGCATACACTCATCAAAGGCAAATTCTGGTTTGTGACATGTCTACACTCCTCCTCTCTTTTTTTATTACGAAGATAGAAGATGTTGGAATCATGAAAATCGTTGGCTTATTCAATCCTGAAAAATTTTTAAACTTGTTCGGTATCAAATAGAAGTAAGATAATCTCGCGTTATATCGCTAGGCTTCCTATCCTATGCTAGGGTTCGGAACTTGTGTGATCAATGTGTAAAAAAATATTCCACATATCACAAAAATTTTCAGCCACTAGTGGTCAGACAAGAAGGTTTCAGAATTGAAAGTTTGTTGCCTGTTTCCTTTACGTTTGAATCAAATTACTTTACGACTTATTCATCATATGAAGTTAATGAATAAGTTAGCTCACGTAAAAATTTGTTACCATATTAATTATAAAAAGATATATATATATAATTTTTCAGGATTAGTAATAAGTGTAATATGATACTAATATTATCGGAAAAAAAGTTGAGTAAAACATAAAATACAAAAAAGTGTGGTTATGAACATTTTTGATTTCTTTTTATAGTACTTTGTTTTTGTTAGGTTAAAATTCCACCTTAAGTTCTTTTTACTTTAGGTTCATTTTAATTCTAACATGATTCGTTACAGTTTTTAACAAACTTTCCAAAGTCCCAGATATTTTGTTTGATCCGCACCTACCTATGACGGCATTGGGGGTATTATAGAAGATATTTTGCTGCAAATATTTTTTTCAAGCGGAACAGGCCTTACCGTAAAAATTCTAATTTTTTTGTTCCGTTTTCTCGCTCAAGCATATTTGGACTCTAAGTAACCACCCAGGAGCAATCTGCGGAGCAAAAAGTCTCCCAATAGCCCGATACTTATACAGAGCCATAAAGTGAGCTTCTCTAAGTGAGCTGAACCTCTTTGTTGCCAGACGCTGATAGTCTCGGTTGGTTGTTGTAAACTATCACCCACTGTATATAAAAAAAAGATCACAAATTCGTATGTGACCATAAATTTTACCCAATACTTGTGAGCTAGAATAAATGCCCTATATATAAAAGAGGCTCTGGAAGATAATTATATAAATTTAAACACCTATTAAAGTCTCAAAAGACATATAGTGCTATACTTATAAATTATTCATTATTCGCTGACTTAGGGGTTGACCGTCTCTCGTATTCGAGTCTTTTTCTTCTTACATACTGACTTCTCACCATTTTTAATTAATTATTGCTAGATCGATTAGGACAGAACACTTCTTAAAAACTCGTGCTTATATACCACACAGATTTGCCTCCACACTTACAGACTTATTCGAGAATAAAATTAAATGTAAGAGTATCCTTATGGTCAATACTTCTTGCTCGAGCCTACTTATATTATGTTTGCATTTGACTACGTACTGATTTAGAGCGCGCAGATCGCATACCTCAGCCAACAGGAGATATACATGATACTCCGCCTAATGAAAAGTTGGCCTATCATAATAGTACATGTGGAACTATACAGCATAGACTTATACTTAATCGTCACGTGCGTGTACAATATAGAATATGATTTTAATCTGGAGGACTACTTAGACACATTTTGTATTATTATTTTGAATAAGGGCTCTAGAGTATTATGAAAACTTCCTAACAATTTTCTGTAAGAGTTTCTTGTAAATGTGTAATAAACCACCCTTGAGTAGTGTTAATTGAATAAGCCGAAACGTATTATATACAAATATACCGTCTTACTAAGAGTCAAGAACTGCATACATATATTAATATCGTGTTAGAGATATATTGTGTATTAGAAATTGTCGTAATTACTAAAAAATTATATTCAGATATCCTTGTAGAAAACGAATATAGAGAGAATTTATTTGATGGTGCATTAAACTTATAAAAGCCACACCAGTCTCCCTACTCAAGAAGACTCTATAGACAATGTGCCACAGAATCTACTTTCTCTCCTATGCTTACTATATATCTTTATCTAGATCTCGTAATGTCGCGAGAGAATATAATGAAACAGAGCCTTCATGAATTTTATTTGTACAGGAAAAATAACTGTTATCTGTAAATACACTTCCATCTTACCGAAGAACTCAGCAATCTTACGTGACATAAATTTCTGTGCTACAAGTACTATCAGAAATTCTCAGAGACCTTGCTCTAAGGCTCTAGTTAGGACAAAAAAACTTAATAGTGTCTACACTAAAAAATATGTGAGTTGACTTTTTATGAAAGCCAATTACATGATTTAGTGCCAATCTACATAGCTACTAATTTATTCTATTTTCTATCACCACCTCCTGGCTACAGCGTAGATAATTGTTCGACCTTTCATGTGTCATCTGCCCTCATTGCGAGAAATAGAGACAAAGTCATAACCTATTTTATTTCTTAAGTTGACTCAATAAGGGGTTTATCACCACAATCATATAATTTTAGCATCACTACCGCTATCTCCTTTATTTAAAATACCTTACCCAGAGACCACAACACAATCTGTGTCGTGATTTAATATAAAGAGAGCCTGAATTTTTTAGGTGAAGTATCCTCGATGGCTGACATCGGCGTTATAGTGATAAGTTCATAAATTATTCTTATGAAAAGATACATCTCTTGTATGGCGTAGCCTTACACACAAGTATAAATTTTATTCCATTGGTATTATAAGCTTGAAATTTGTTCAAGGCCTGTCAAACATACCCGATGGTTTAGACGCTTGAAAGACCGCTCATGTTATCTCGCGAGGAATCTACTCGAGATTATCTTAAAATGTTACTCTAAATTAGTGAATTCCCATCTTTCGAGAGGAAGTCTATGTGAGTGATCTCGATTAACTACGTGAAGGGTACATCGTGGTATGATTCGAATTCTGCAATATTCAGAAGAATATAACAGAAACACACAGTTTCTGATACCGCATAACTGCTTTATAGGTTTTATTACTCAACGCTCTAAGAAATAGTGCCAATAACTAAAATAATAACTCTCGCAAAATCAACAT
Source organism: Oikopleura vanhoeffeni (assembly GCA_004367855.1). Classification (NCBI taxonomy): domain Eukaryota; kingdom Metazoa; phylum Chordata; class Appendicularia; order Copelata; family Oikopleuridae; genus Oikopleura; species Oikopleura vanhoeffeni. Next base: position 65,958 of record SCLH01000878.1, on the reverse strand, counting down.
TACTACAAATACAATAAAAATGCCTCAGAGACTAAATGTTATGAGCCTGATCTTGAATGCTCACGAAAGGAGAGAGATGATGTATACTTGAATGAACTTGTACGTTAATAGTACATACTCGCTCCTTGGCGTTTTATCCGTGCGGAGATGTAGTCATTTTTGTGTCTAATATAAAACCCATAATTCAAGACATTCTTCCTCATTCTCTTGGTGCGATCGTTCATTCATGCACTGACATATTTAAATTGTATTAAATATGACATCTCAATAAAGTTAATCTATTTCTTATGATAATTATGTCCTGGATCTTAATATACTCATTCCAGATTTCTGATAGAATATAACATACATTTTAGAATTACGGGAAGCTATCCCTGTTCTATTTGAAAAAAAATATTTAGATTGATTATAGATTTATCTAAATTTTAACCTTTCTTTGGGTATTTTTTTTGGGGGCCCCAAATTAAAAAAGGGGGGTACTCGTGTAACACGCTTTTTGTTGTTTAATTTGCTTGGAAAATGATGTATGTCTGAGTGAGTTTTGACAAAATATAGAAAACCCATCATAATAACGAGAGACTAGAAAAAATTGATTATATACATATTTAAAAAAATTAAAAGAAGAAAAAAAATATCAAAAAAAAAAATATTCAGGGTTAAGAAAAATAAAGACAAAATTCAAAAAATCCGTGTTTTTATTGATTTGCACCTAGACGATGCTCAAGTCTCCAAAAATGCGTCTCTTTAAATGATATTCTGGGCTCAGTATGATATTTTTTCTCGGCTACAATTTGAGACTAATTAGATTTTATAACACAAAAAAAAAAATGTCGATTCTAAATCAGAAGTGTAGCCTGGATTGAGATACACTGTCGTTAGTTTTGTGTGGTTCAATGCTGACAATCTAATCGGCAAGTTTTTTCGAAAATTAAGGACCACTTTTGAGTTTTTACAAGATGACCAATTAGAGGTAGTTCGCAGATAATGTAAATTTGTGGATAAATTAAATTTCAATTATTCACAATATAAAGACAACATTTTATGTAAAAAATTCACTGCTAATTCGTTTTCTGGTGCCATTTCCATATTAGGTTAGATGTACACAACAAAATTTGTATCCAAGTCTTTATTACTTAGAAGGTGTGCCCCAGTGAAACGGCCAGTAAATTTGTTTTTCTATAGTACTCATTTAATTAAAATTAGGTGCTGCACTTTATTAGTCCACTCAGAAAATTATATAAATCTAAATCTGATAGCAATAAACCACTTTTCTTTACTGGGCGTTATCACGCATATACATCGATATATTTACCAAGAGCCGATAGCTCTTACATATGCATCAAAAAAAACCTATTCAGTTATTGCTATAGTGTTTCGTAGTGCGTCTTTTTTATAGCGCATTGTTAAGTGACATTTCTGTGTTTTAAAAAAATACGAACACAATTTGATTTACTAAATTATTATTTCTATTACAAAGTTTATTCGTAATTCGGTGTTGATAAATTTACTCGTATATGTAAATTACATAACTAGAAAAATTCAAAGGTGGCTAATGAACAGATATTTTTTTTTTCTCTGAGATAATTATAAAAAAATAGTCAGATCTATATTTTACCGATATTTACGCTTATTGGCGAAAAAATTACAAAATTTTCTTCAATTTACCTCACTATCTACCCAAATTAGGCCGATTATTTGGGAAAAAATTATGATAATGTAGGTAACTGGTTCCGAAAACGTTATACTGATTATATCATGAGTGTGAAAGCATATGGCAAATATTAATTTTTAAGATTTTTTAAATACTTTACAAATTAGTTCTGAATTCATTTTATTATTAATAACATCATCAATTAAGTTTTTATTTCCTGGAGTGTAAGTCTAGTATAGTCTAGTTTAGTTGGCGATGAACCAAAGATTGTCTCGAGTCTTTTCATTGTTGCGTCCCAACCTCGAGCGCCCCCCCCTCACCCCGGCCACGCTTGTACTCACACGATAACAAAAAGGTCTATTTAGGATATAGATAAAATCCGGTTTGGGGCAATCCCTTTTACAATCCTGGTCAGTAGGCCCAAAGCAAAGATTTTTATGTGATATCTTCATGAAGTAAGAATAAGACTTATCCGATAAGTTAATAGAGAAAAAATGAGTTTTGCCCAAAATGCGTAAAATTGCTTCTAAGATGGCATTTCGCATACTATTTTAAATAACCAAAAAATTAAGGTTCAAAACCAGCTGTCGAGAACCCTTAAATTATCGCGTGCCTTATTTCCGGTCTACGATTCTTCACCGATGAAAAAAACTTACAATTCGATGATCATCTTATTTTTTCTAAATCTCAGAAATGTGTTGTGTTTCTTCTTTTGCTTGTCATTTTCTATAATAATTCCCCCCCCGTTTTTGATAGATCTGTCAATTTCGATTTTTGTCAAAGTTCGCTAGAGCACCCTAAACCGACATAATCATTGTTAATTCACATAGACCGCCATTTTCTATTCATTCAATTAAAAATACCAAATATATCTGATCATTATATCAAATTTAATATATTAATAGTTAATCTATTTTTAACAATAATTTATAATTAGGTTTTGGGTCGATACAGTATGATTATAGATTATTGCTGGAAAAGTAAATACAAATTGCATTTCAGCATAATTTATATTTATAAGGACACGACAGTATTTAATAATAAAATCCATCTTATTTTGAGAAGATCCTCGATGCCCGCGATATTCTGATTTGAGTTGTAAGGGTTGTTTCGAATTTATCAGGAACTAAATGGGTTTGGTTAAGAAATGGTGTTTTTCATAGAAAATTTTCTGATGAAATAATGGTTTGTTAATTTTGTTTTAAATTTCTACCGTTTTTCATACGTCAAACGATGAGCATTTTCATTTGTTACTTATGAAATTTATTTGCAGTTGTAACTTTTGATTTTATTTATCTCAAACAGATTATTCGTCTTGAAAATCTTTCTTGGTCGTATTGGAAAAGAGTACTGGTCACTGTACAAAAATGCAAAATAGCCAAACGAACGGTATGTTTGAAATTTATTTGTAAATAATTTTTCTTTCTGTAATTTGGAAACGATTTATCGTATTTAATTGTAAACTTAACCGTTGAAGGCTCCAATCCTCATTTGAGGCGAAAATATTTTAAACTTGTAAAAAATGATCGAAAAAATATTTTACAAGCTTTTATTAAAAAACGTAGAGTTTGCCGATTATAATTCAAAAATATCAATTAAAACTTTTAATCATCAACTGTTCAAATGTTATTTTATTTTACTTTTCTGGCCAATTTCTCTAAAATTTATCTCAAACTCCGATTTCTAAAAACTGACCAACTATAAGGAAAATTAGAGGAAGGCAGCTCTTAGGAAAGTCTTCTGGTCACTTATTCATATAAACAATTTTTCTCTGCTATTTTTAGAATTCATCTTATTTTTTCAAAGTTGATATCTCTTTTTTGACGTAATCTTACGTTTTGGCAAATGAAGCGCGCCGATCGAACTTTGCCGTATAAGTACCGATTATTAAGTAAATTCGTTAATCATAAAATATTTTTTTTGCGATAGATTCAGGTATCACACGATTCTTGATCGATAGCAATCAGTAAACATGTAGAAATTTGATCAGGGTATGCTATAATTACACTTTAAAATAAAATATTTTTTTTTCTTCCTCCATATGTTCATTTTTTTTGGCTTAAAATTGAAGATATCTCAACAGAACTTTTTAATTAGGGAATATTTTGCAATTTTTTAAAATTTTATTGAACCTTTGGTAATTTCTAAGAAAATGTTAGAAAAAATTTTCGTAAAACTTCGATCAGTAGACATGATATCAAAACGATGATTTTCGACAAACATTTTCCATCAATAAATTTATATACATTTCATAAAATCTTTTGAATTATTTTCAAAATTTGGGCCTTCCACAACAATTTGATAAGAGATAAATCGAATGTTTAGTTATCACAGTATAAGCTCAAAGTTGTGGCTCAAATGAGGCTTTGGAGCCTCCACAGAAGTTTTTTTGGAGCCTCCAAGGGTTAGAAAAAAATCTTGTTTTTTTCTTGTTTTCTGCTTTATCAGTTAACTGGTAACCTGATATTTATAATAAAGTCATTATAATGTATAAAATATCATGAAAATCAAAAAAAATCATCTGAAATATAGTAGTGAATGAAAAGACAGTCCTGGTACATAAACAAACATAAAAAAAATTTCACGTTTATGGGGATTCTAGGAATCCGATTCTTAATCTTATTAAAATTTTCTCTTTTTTAAATTGAGTTTTTATATTTCTTCTTTCTTAATAAATGAATCAAAATGCATTGATTTTCTTCCAAAGAAAATAATCGGGCTGAAACCGATTTAAAGCAGTGAAATTAATTTAAGTATCTTATACTAATTAACTCTATTCGTTGTGGTAACGTTTTCGATTTATTTTTAATCATTTTCAACAATTATTAAATAATAAAGATTTAACTGTACAGATTTCGATACAAAAAAATTTTGAACCCATTTGCAGTGACCGTTTTTTGAGACCGCGACATTTTGCACTACGGCACGGTGAATTGTCTTTTTGAAAGCGGCGTTTCGCACAGCGGCGACTAACCCTGGCAAAGAAATGATACAAAAGATTTTTATCGCGCCAGATAGTTCAACATTTTGCAGATAATCTCGATCTAATAACTCAAAAATTTGGGCGAAATATCCGAGATTATTTTAAATTAATTTATCAGAATATGCGGCAAAGTTTTTCATCTGCGTTTAATAATAATTTTGAATATAAAATAAATGCTATTTATTTCTAAAATAAATGACTTTAATTCTAATTTCGTAAATAAATTAAAGAGTTTTTATTTTAAATAAATCAAATCATTTAAAGTTAAATATATTAAATGAAACAATCAGTAGTTACAAATTTTATAAATAATTAAAATAAATTTAATTAGAGAAAATAAAANCCACCTAGCGTTGATTCCGGATAGCCCACGCGTAGTGCGGCTGCAACTTAAAAGCGCCTTTTTAAGACTACAACTTTTATCACGACCTTCCCACTCAACTTCTCTAAATTTAAAAAGTTTATCGAACGGGTATTTTTTCTCTATTTTATTTTTGTTGGTCCACTTAAATGTACTTTTTCGAGGCGTTTCATCGCCCCATTGTAATTTAGCGAACCCCGAGGCTATTTCGTCGACTGGGATTGAGCAACCCGCTAAATTAGTCGTGTTTTTATTGATTTTATCATGCATTTTGTGAAATTCGTCAGAAGTGACAAAACCGCCCTGACCACAATTACTCAGAAATGTTTTTTGGTCATTTTGTCTTAATTTGCGATAATGTCTTCTGACGAATTTAAAAGTTGCACATAAATGGGCCGAATTGTCCGTTTTCATTTTTTCGCGTAGGTAGTTCATCCTACGCATCCATAAAACGGTTTTTTCATGCAATACCGGCTGACATAATTTAATTTTTATGTTACCAACTGTTTCTGGCTCGCTTAGATTAACCAGTAGCTTCAGGTAATGAAGCAGTTGATAAGATTTATTGACGTCAGTCAAATTGGGGTCATTTAAAATTTTTGTAATAAGACCCCAAGATTTTACGCCAATATTAAAGATTTCGGTATTGGTTGCTAAACGCCGCTTGAAGCTTTCCCGCCCAAGTTCATATCCCCTAACCCTGGCAAAGAAATGATACAAAAGATTTTTATCGCGCCAGATAGTTCAACATTTTGCAGATAATTTCGATCTAATAACTCAAAAATTTGGGCGAAATATCCGAGATTATTTTAAATTAATTTATCAGAATATGCGGCAAAGTTTTTCATCTGCGTTTAATAATAATTTTGAATATAAAATAAATGCTATTTATTTCTAAAATAAATGACTTTAATTCTAATTTCGTAAATAAATTAAAGAGTTTTTATTTTAAATAAATCAAATCATTTAAAGTTAAATATATTAAATGAAACAATCAGTAGTTACAAATTTTATAAATAATTAAAATAAATTTAATTAGAGAAAATAAAAAATTATTAACTTATAATTAAAAAGACTATGAATCAAAATTAACTGATTTATCCGATAACGAGAAATACTTAAAAATACACAATTTTAAAATACAAACCGAATTGGAAGCTTTTCGACTTTTAATTAGGGAACCCTACAAAAAAATATTTCGAACATTCCGCTCATCAAATTGGCCCCACTTAACACTATAGGCTATAGTCTATAGCTCATTGCTATGATTTTTTTTTTCTTTTAATTGAAACTTTTATTGATCAAACAGAATTTGAACTAAAATTACTCTAAAATTACATAAAGAAAATTCGCCTTTGAGGCCAATTAATACGGGTTATTGTGCTTTAACTTTTCTTGTAGAAGAATACCTCAAAAACATTTTTGAACCTCTCCTTGAAAATTGCACTCTTCTAAAATCTACAAAAGGTTTGGATATTAAATATTTATACACATGTGTAAACATACCGAAAGTAGTTAACTACATTCTGAATTTGATTTAAAGGGAATCCAAGATTATTAGGGATCCAAGAAAATAATCGATAATAGAAATTACCCAGTAGTACTTTTATGGTGTTCTTTACATAATTCAGAGCAAAAAATTGGCTTATGGCGTTTAAGAACTAAAATAGACAAAATGTCCAAAATAACCAATCTGTCTATCAATTAACCAACCCAAAAACAGGAAATTACCAGCTTATTTTTTACAGGCTCTGAAGAAAGACTTTTCTCAAATACTGTTTTTTGGTGATTCTGAAGCCAAATCCAAGAATTTTACCCTAAACTCTCCGTTCTGATGTCACGTTCTGTCCAGTTTATTTGAGTCACGAATTATTGTTGTACCTTGAAAACTCAGGGTATGTTAAGGGGGTTGTCGTGTCTGATTTGCAATTTTGCAGAGCTATTTCAGACGAATCTGAACCTTCAGCAATAATTCCAACAATGCCAATTTGTAGACCTAACCTTAATCTTGTAAAATCAAAGGTCAAACTTAAATTTCGATGACTACACCAATCGTCACATACAGTAGTTATTCTGTTAGAGTTACCCCTATTGGAGTTACCTTTTATCTGTTAGAGTTACCCCTTTGAGAAGTTGCATGTCAGTTATCTGTCAGAGTCATCCCTTATAGAAAATCTCAAAAATTACATTTCATTTTTTCCGCACAGTATTAACAGAATTACTGTTGTTTTTGGCCAAACGGGAAATAATCGAGAGGGATATTGAAATTTATCCTACTATTGATTTCATGCCCAACTTTTAGGTTTTTTAGTAATAATAAATTTGTAACTGTTTATGTATTTTCTACAGTTCTATATTATTTTATGGGGTTGCTCTATTTTCATAGCTTATTTTATATCCTAAATAGACTTATTCGTTTTTGTGAGAAAGAGAGCGTGGTCGACTCGAGCTGATGGCGCTCGAGATTAGCAAGAGAGCCCGGAATGAAAAGACTCGAGCAAAAAGAATACTCGCCTCTCTTTGGTTCATCGCCAACTATACTATACTAGACTTTATTATTTCATCTCAAGAAATAACGATAATTATTAATATTTTAATAAAGTGAATCCTAAACAATATTTACAAATAATTGTAAACCCTTTTAAATAATATTGCAAAACCATAGTCATCAATTTAATAACAGTTGAGGTTAAAAAGTTTTTGATAGATGATCTGCATTCAGATAAGTTTAAAGATAGGAAAGAATAATCAAGATAATCGAGTCTATAGCATACCATCCTGGTGCAATGGCCTTTAATCGCATTTTAGCGACTCCTTAATCATGTATGAATGAAAATTTACAAAGTGATCGATCGACTATTTGAATAAATGACGTTTGTGCGTTTTTTCGAAAATTTTTACAAGTATTACAGTACTTAATTTTTTGCAAAAAAATTATAAATTGCATCAAGAAAAGCCTTTGAGCGGGACGCAAAAAAAAATTCTAAGACTTTTTTCTATTACATCATAGCCCACAAGTGATCACGTGACCGTATATTCAAGAATAGTTTGGCCAAAAGAGTACTGTTTTTTTTTTCCAAAATTACTGATTATCAATTTTGAAGGAAGTGAAGTGGTTTTTTAGAAGTTTTTAAGGATTTTCCCCCATTACACCCAAGACCTAAAATGATCACAGTGACCTTCAAATTAGGAAATAAGGTTTTGATGAAAGTTAACAATAATCAAAATTACGCCGAAAATTTTTTGGCCAATAAACACATAATTTAAGAGTTTTGAAACATAATAATATTTCCAAAACGTCACGTGATCTTTTTTCCGAGGAATAAGGATTTAATCTATGACATATTCCAAACCTTATTTTTTGAATTATTCGTCACGTGATTTTATTCGGACTTTGATGTAATGAGAAAAATGCCTTACAAACGTTTGAAGTTGACCCTGAATTTTTTTAGACGTAATTTGAGTACTTTTCAAATCAACTGTAGACCGTCAAAAAAATTTAGAGTGACACAAATTTACTTACTTGGATACACATAGCAAAAAACCGTTGTTGATATTCAGGATGATCTTCGTGAAAAAGACTGAGTAGAGTGGGTTGAGTTTAAAAAATAAGCTACCTTATTTTTTGTGTAGCATAAATAAGCTGGAAATAATAAAACTAATTTTTTTTGCCAAACATTTTGAACCCGTGAAAAAATATCACTTTTTAGTAGACAAATTCCAGACATTTTAAAATCGACAACAATTGCCTTAAAAATCATAATCCGTGTTTAAAATCGGCTATCTTGCTTCGAATTTTTTTGAGAGATTTTTTAAAAAAAAATAAAAATTCAAGCTTAGCGATAGGCACTTCGAAACCATCGTATTAATTTCAATATATTACGATCTGGCGCTCCATCTTTATCGGCGAAACAACCAGATTGATCCAACTGCCAGGTCGCATCATGCTGAGGCCAAAATAAGGGAAATTTCGTGTTTACTTAAAACGGACCGAAGTCGCTAGTTGTTTCTGAAAAGTATAAAACGAGAAGATTATAAAATAAATCATCAAAATTGATAAATGTCAAAACGAAAAGCTTTGAACCCCGATTTTAGAAAATTCTTTGCCAGAGCTAGTTCCAAGAGAATATATTTGAGAGTCCTGAAAACTCTTGAAGCTCGATGAGAGAATCTTAGCAATTCGTCTCTCATAATAAGTCGCATTCATTTTTAACCCTCAAAATTTTGATTAATGAAGAAAATCTCAGCGATTTTTTCTCGTGTAATGGATTATTTAAATAACCCCATGAGAATCTTGAAATGAGATAATTCTTGGCGATTCTATGAGAATAACGCATCACCTGTTTGAGGAAATAGAGGTTGATGTAAACAGGGTGGTAAGGTTTTTACCTTCTTTTTCAAAAACCCTGTATTAAATGATGAAGGAAGTACCACCTTTGTGCTGACCGGATACTGTTATAATGAATTTTTTTTCCCGACCACGAACGTTTTTCTACGCCAATAAAATCAACTTCCGGCTTTTGGGAAAAAGTAACTAGTTTGTCCAGTTACAGCTTTAGATTATTTTATTAACAAAGTTGGTCAAGGACATCTTTGCAATCTCCGGAAATTCAACCTGAAAATACTAAGATTTAAGTTCTCCTCCTAAGCGTTCGTTTTTAGATTTTGTAATGGCCTTTATTATTAATGTATGGTAGTCCCAACTAAAATGGCCAAAATAAAAACCGGTCAACAGATAACCGGCTGTTAAAAACCGGAAGTGGTCATCAGAATTCAGCGTGCAGGGGAAGCCTATAGTGTTTAAGGTTCTGAATGAAGCCTCATGCCAAATTTTAAAAAAAATCTAAAATGTAAGCTTACGCGCGGGTATTTCAAATTGGAAAAAAAATGGATATTTTTCACTTTTTTGACAATTATTTAAAGTATTTAGCCCTTTTGTGAATTGAAAAATAGCTTTTTTTCAATTTAAATACGGCGCGACAGCCTGAATCGATCCAAAAATCTCTGAAAATTGGCATTGGTTAATTGGGTCTTGTCTTGTCGACTGGCTGTATGTCCAAAACAATCCTTGTCGATTCCGGTCACAAAAGGCTAAATACTCTAAATAATTGTCAAAAAAAGTAAAAATAAGATTTTTTCCAATTTAAAATGGACCGCGCTGTAAGTTTCATCATTTTTGATTTTTTTGTAAATTTGGGCATTGAGGCTTTCTTCAGATCTTTTACACTATCTTCCCCTGCACCTGAAATTCTATGACTACTTCCGGTTTTCAGAGGAAGATATATGACTCATCATCGAAATTGACAAATTTTTGTCATTATGAACAAACGGGAAAGATTCATTTTTGTTGTAATTAATTTTTAAGCCATAATTCTTAGAATTTCTCTTCGTTTTCGTTTGATACTTCAATTGAGTCATTTCGCGTCATCGTGAAATCTCGGATTTTGAAAAAATTTCCAAAAAATTTCCAAAATTTTGAAAAATTTTCTCATTTTAATTCAGAAAAATCATCAGGAATTGGTTCCTCTAAGAATTTTGATGCCTTCTTTAGTCTCTATATTCGCCTCGTCCTGTGAGACCCTACAACAGACGTACTTGTTTATGCAAATATTATTACTATTTCAAAAATATTTAACTTTGAACCTTTTAATTCAAATATAATAAAAAAGAATATGCCAGGATTTTTTATCCTAATGCTTTCTTGAAAATCATCGTCTTTTTTTTATGCAGGAAACGATTTGCGAGAGGTTAATTACCGAAACAATTTCTTAAGGAAACTTAGCAAATAATAACGAGTGAAAAAAAATATAATTACAGGAAGATTATCATTATACAACACGATATTATGTTTGATTATGCAGGCTTGGGGTTGGAATTATAGCACACAAATCACATGAAGTATGAGGGAACGTTAATCTGCCTTCAAAAATGATCCGCTTAATTTGTATTATCAAAGAATCAATTTTCGGCCAAACTTCTGGAATTATGAATTATCTGACGATGTATGCATATCACTGTATGGGTACCCAATTTTCAAAAAATTAAGAACGGCATTATCCAGGCCGATAAACGTCCCTGTTGGAAAGTATTAATGTGCACAGATCCTGAATCTCAAAACTGGCGGTCTCTTGTAAATTTTTAAAATGCGCCTTTATAATCTTAAATTTTTCAAGGCGAAAATTTATTCCGTTTGCCTATGAAAAATATAAATAATGTGGAAAATTTGGCCAGATAACTTTCTCTGATCTCTTTTTCGAACAAAATCCGACAAAACATTTGATTTAAAATTTTTAATTCTCAAATTTCAGCTCCGCTATTACACTGTGTTTAGAGATTTGATTGGTTGATATATATCTAACCAAATGGTCATACGCCTATGACTGATAGGCATTTTTCGGAGGATAACTAATTTGGTATATCCGATTTTAGAAAGTTTACCTTGTTGGCTTTAGAGCTTAATAAAGACAGAATCAATACATAAATATTTTGTATGTAATTCATTTTTGTAATTATATTTTATTTTTCTTAAGCTAATTTCAAAATATATTTTCACTGACATTGTCTAATGTATGTGTTCTGGTTAACTTCACCTTATACAATTAACTTTAATTTTGGTAAATTGAAAAATTTAGTGTTGGTTTGCCTTTTGGTATACTCGCCAACGAGAGGGGCGAGGAAAACCGTCTGCGGCAAAACCTCTCGTGAGGTCGCGTCGCCCGAGTCAACTTGCTCAGCTCTGACACGCTCCTATCCTCTTCTCTCACAAAAACGAAGTATTAGCAGAATACTAGTTGCTCACATTTATCACAATTCTAAGCGACTATGACGGGCGAAATTTTTTGGATATAAAGAGAACCACAACTTCAATTTCTGAAAAATATCTTTGAACCCAAATTTCTAAAACTTTACCTTCTGATTACAATATAATTTTCGAATAAAACAAATAACGAGTTGCCAACATATAACGAACTGTTCAATATATAATTTAACACAGTAGCTTATTCTCCTCATTGCAAAAAATTATGAGAGAAACTCCCAACTTAGAGCAGCTAAGTTATAGATACGTTATAGTATACGTAAAGTTTTTGGTAGCTAAGTTTAGATAACTTCCATGATGTTTTGCCAGTTATGGTAGCCAAGGTGAGTATCTTCATAAGTAATTTTAAATCAAAAATTTTATGCGAGGATATTTGAGAATGGCAAATATCTCGTTTAATATATAGACGGCTCGATCGGTAGAGAATTACCTAGACTCGCTTTATCAGCTCTGAGTTTACAGTTTCACTTAATCCAGTTATTATAGAATGTTCGGTTTGCTTATAGCTATATATCAATATTATGACAGCTTCAAATATTCTGGATTTTGTTAATCGATTCTTCTATCCTGAGATATCGGGTAATCGTATTATCCAGACTTCAAAAAAAAAGAATTTTTCTTAATAAAAGACAAAAACGAAATAGTGTAGCTTTACAGTAGCGCATGAGATAGCTTCGACTCAACATCATTAAGGTTATTAATTTTATATAATATTAGTAGTTATTAGACGTTATTCTCACTTTTGAAATAGAAAACTAATGCAAACTAATCTTTATATAAATTCTTAATGTGACGATTTGAACTAAGAATTTCAAAACTCAAAAATGGGTATCGATGTTTTTAACCTATCTTAGATAGAGAATTTTTTTTTCTGGTCTTTTAAGACGAAGGATTTTTTTTTTTTATGAAAATTTTTCAAAAAAAAATCGTTTTTAAGGTCAATTTTTCGTGATTTTAAGGATAAATGTGATCCAGTCTAGCGAAGCCGAAAGATAGTCAGAAGGCTGATTTTTGGGCCAGTGAAATTAAGCGTTTTTTGGCTACCTTTTTTAATTGAGGGTGGCGACCAAATTTTGACTCTTATGACCGGTCAAAGTTCAAGGTCAATCCAAGTTCATGGATATAGACTTTAAGTACCCCAAAATAATCGGAGGAGTCGACTTTCTATGAACGTATTAGGAACTAATGGGTCAATAGTACTGATAGGTCGCTAGAGAGCAAAAGAGTCAATCAACCAGGTCAACCGCAAGTTCATCGTATAGACTTGTAAGTAAGCCCAAAAGAATCGAAGGGTCGACTTTCTAATGAACGTATTAGGAACTTGGATCAATAATGTACTGAGAGGTCGCTAGGAGAGAAAACTGGTAACACCTAAGGTTTTTGCTCTCTAGCGACCTTCAGTACATTATTAACCATAGTTGCTAACCTTCATCAAGAAAGTCGACCTTCCGATTATTTAGGGGTACTTACAAGTCTATACGAGAACTTGAGGTGACCTTGGGTTGACCAGTTTTGCTCTCTAGCAGACCTCTAGTCTTTATTGACCCATAGTTCTAATAACGTTCATAGAAAGTCGACCCTTCCGATATTTTGGGGTACTACAAGTCTATACGATAAACTTGAGATTGATCCTTTGACTATTGACCGGTCATTAGAGGTCATATAGTCGCCCGACCCTCAATTAAAAAAATGTGGTAGCCGAAACAAGTCATATAATTCACTGGCCAAAAATCAGGCCTCTAGCACTTCATACGGCTTCGCAGAACTGATCACGATTACCTTAAATCACGAAAAATGACCTTAAAATCGATTTTTTTTAAATTTTATCTAAAAAAAATCTCGTCTTAATGACCGAAAAAATCTACAAGAGGTTAAAACATCGATTACATTTTGAGTTTTGAAATTTTTATTTCACATCGTCTTGTCGAAAAGCACAAAAATATGAAGGTTATTATAATAATATACGTTATTAGTAGGTTACAAACACTGAATTGGGACATTATAAAATAAAACCTTTTGAAACAAATTGTTTGAAATCATTTCGACTTAGGATATGGGTGGTTCCTAATTTGACCATGAATTCTCGCATGAAATATTAGCCAAACAAGGCTTCAAGGATATAGATTCAGATCAGCCAGTTTGTAGAAACTAGCCTTCACTGCGTAAAACATATGTCAAAAATTTTTGCATGCATACACTCCCAGACACATACGCGAGACCAGGGAGACCTAAGTCGAAAACGGAAAATCTATCTCCTTTCAGGCTTTATTTGAAATAAACCTAATTTTATATATAACCTGTAATTAGTATTGAAACTTTTGANAGTTTATCGGAATCTGGAGATTCAGGAGAACACTCCCGAAACCACTGTTTCTCAGTTTTAGTAAGTCGATTTTCGACCAATGAGAAGCCCGGATTTTTGAAAATGTTTGAAAATTTTTTCTTGGTCTCTGAAAAATTTTGAACAAATTGTACTTTTTCATTTTTCCATAAATATCGTAGAATTCCAATGCTGAAAAACCTGTAACACCCTAGTCCTAGTGCCTGTATTAGTGTCCAGACCGAATTTGGGCCGGATTGGAACAACTATGGAAAAACGGAGTCATGATATTCTAGTATGAAACTAAAGTCGGTGTCTAGTGAACCAATTTGAGTACACTAATTTGAGTATACGCTCATGCTTTCTGTTCCCAAATTGGTCTGAATTCAAATTTTTTATCTATCCTAATTCGGGTGCAGATAGCACGCTCGTGCTTAGTATACCCAAGTCAAATTGCCCAAATCAAATTGCCCAATCAAAATTTGACCCAAATTGGATAAATTGCAAACTTTATCAGTAAGGTGGCCGAGGAAATTTGATAAGAAACAATTTTTCTATTTTTCACTCCATGGTGTCTTTAACGGTCCGTCTCACGAATTGTTTAATTTTGAATGACATGTGTAACACATGATGTGTTGAGGACATGTCAGTAGTTAGGGAGCGAAACGGCAAACTTAAAATTAACCATTATTTATATTTGATACCAAAAACTTGAATTTAAAATATCTAAAGCAAACAATAGAAATTAAATAACAGCATAATTTGGCGAAAATTGTTTTTTTCGAAAACTTTATATTTTCATGCTTTTTAACCCCGTAAAGCTATTGATTAATTTTTTGATCTTTACTCTATATCCTAAATAGACTTATTCGTTTTTGTGAGAAAGAGAGCGTGGTCGACTCGAGTGATGGCGCTCGAGCACTTTTAGCAAGAGAGCCCGGGATGAAAAGACCGAGCAAAAAGAATACGTCGAACTCTCTTTGGTTCAGTCGCCCAACTATACTATACTAGACTTTAATTATTATCAACGGGACAATACGATAATGCTACTAATATTATTAGACTCTCAAAGTGCATCAATCAATCTCTGCACAATACACGTGGGTAATACCCCTTTAAGTTTAATGATTGCTAAAACCAAGTTCAATAACAGTTGGAGGTTAAAAAGTTTTTGAAATAGATGATCTGCATTTTGAAGGAAAGCATCGAAAACATACATACTGAATTACTCCCGCTTTAGTTCTTCTTTCGTCACCATCCGGCTCCATGCCTTTAGTCGGTCGATTTAGACCCTTAATCATGTATGAATGAAAATGTTACAAAGTTGTCGTCGAGCTATTTGAATAAATGACGGTTGTGCGTTTTTTCGAAATTTTTACAGTATTACAGTACGTTAAGTTCTTTTGCAAAAAAATTAGAAATTTAGTCAGAAAAGATTCCACCTTTGAGCGGGATCGCAAAACAAAAGATTCTACAGACTTTTTTTGCTCATTACACCTACAAGTACACCAAGTATCACGGTGACGTATAGTTCAAGGAATAGGTTCTCGGCCAAAATGGACTCGTTTTTTTCCAAAATTACTGATATCCTCAATTTTTCTTGATGGTGAAGTCGAAGTGGTTTTTTACGAAGTGTTTTAAGATTTTTCCCATTAACACCAAAAGACCTAAATGACTCACGTGACCTTCAAATTAGGAAATAAGGGTTTTGATGAAAGTTAACAAATAGTGATCAAATTTACGCCGAAAATTTTTTGGCCAAAAACACATAATTTAAAGTTTTGGAACATATATAATATTTCCAAACAGTCACGTGATCTATTTTTCGAGGAATAAGGATTTTATCGTATGACATAATTTCAAACCTTATTTTTGAATATTTTCGTCCACGTGATTTTATTCGGACCTTTGATGTAATGAGAAAATGCCTTACAACTTTGAAGGTTGACCCTGGAATTTTTTGACGTTAATTGAGTACTTTTTTCAAATTCACTGGTGACCGTCAAAAAAATTTAGAGTGACACAAATTTACTTACTGGGATACACATAAAAGAAAACCGTTTGCTGATATTCAGGATGATCTTCGTGAAAAATGACTGAGTAGGGTGGGTTGAGTTAAAGAAAATAAGCTACCTTATTATTTGTCTAGCATAAATAAACTGGAAATAATAAAAAACTATTTTTTTGCCAAACATTTTGAACCCGTGAAAAAATATTACTTTTAGTAGACAAATTCAAGACATTTTTTAAATCGACAACAATTGCCTTAAAAATACTATAACAATTTTCACTTCGCAAGTAAAAAAAGTACATACAGTATGAATATTCTGAGATGAAAATGAATTTTTTTCCGAAATTTCAGAAGGATCGTACATCGATAACGATCTCCGTGTGCACAAAACGACTCTTTTTTCTCAAACAAAATTTTCACAAAATTAAGTAACTTTTTTTTGGATCAGCCCACCAGTTTTTCTACTGCCATTTGAGAACAGAACGAGATATTCACAAACAGATTTTTACATTCAACAGCCAAGGGATAAATAAATAGCCATTTTTTT
>SCLH01000878.1:5786-28472 GCA_004367855.1 Oikopleura vanhoeffeni | reverse complement strand
TGGTGAAGTATGCGGCATACTGTATGCCCCCAATGTTCACCAAGAATATAAGACTATTTATAACAGACGCACAATATCACTGAGTTTTTTAAGTAGTAGGATTTTTTCTGAATTTTTTAAAAATAAAGTAGGTTTTAGAAAATTTATACAGTTCATTAAGTAGTTCAGAATTTCAACGAAAACTAGAAATTCACAAGTCGTTCCTGAGACTTTGGAGAAAAAAAATAAAAAAGAGGCTACATTTGAAGCTTAATCTAGGCTTTGCGGTGAATTTGATGTACAAATCGAAAATTTTCCATATATATTTAAGGAGGAGTAAGGGTTTGCGCGAGGCTTCCAAATAAGCTGTTTTGACCACTGGAGGCAAAATTTTGAAAAAAGGCTTACATTTGGTGATGTGCATTTATATATTCATTCTTAATTGCAAATATTAATAAAAAGTGATGAGAGATGCATGAGGAGTAGGTTTTTTAGAGCTTTTAGGGACGCCTACTGAAATTCATTTTTTGAGCGTAGGTTAAAGTATCAGATTCGCTGAATAGTACTGGCAACTTCTTTAAGAGTTGTACTAAGTATTTCGAAAAAAAATAATTATTTTTGAAGCCAGGTTTCTCAGAAACTTCACTTAAAAATGTGTAAAAAAGAGCCCAATTATCGACGCCCACTCCCTTAAAATGCCCACTCCCTTAAAATACTAGAGTATTCGATTTGAGAACCCTACAACTTCTTTAAAGAAAAGTTTTAATACAAATATAACGTCGCCTATATGTGTGTTCCGCGACTATCCACTATTTGAGCCCTCGCAATTCTACTATTTAACGTCATCCACCTACGTCTTGTGGGCGTGTAATGAATCCTATTTTGCAGGATAAACATTTAGGGGGATGAATTAATTTTAATAACTTTCGTGTGCGTCTGAGAGGACAGAAATATTTTTTAGTTATCTCTACCAGAAAATCGAAAAATTATATTTCCCTACATTATTATGGGTATTATTTTTTCACACTACAATTTCTTTTTCGCACTACAATTTGAACGCCCCATTTTGTCCTTTTAGACGCACCTACTTGTCGAAAATGGCCAAATTTTTGTTGTTTTATCTTCTCAGATACACACGACAGTACAAAAATATTAGTCACCTGATTATTTAAATCATCAAGATTTAGTTCTTCGATCTCTTGAGTTTCTTGTTTATAATCAGATTCTTCTAAAATTACAAATTCTTCTTTTATTTTTTTATTTTCCAAAATCCTTGTTTCTGTATTTTTTCGCTTTTCCCCAATTATTTGAAACGATTCAGATTTTTTTCTTTCTTCAAAAACCTCAGTTTTAATATTTCCTGTTTCAGTCGATAGTTCAATTTTGAGTTCTAGATCTGTTATTTCGTCGTGAAATTCTTTATTCGCATTTTCAACAATTTTGAAATTATTAATCTCCATTTGCAATCTGAAATGAATTAAAATTGATGTTTTTTTGATATACTACAAAAACATTAAAAAACCAATTTATACAGCGTGAGTCTTTTCGATTTCTCCCCTTTTTCAAAGGGGGGGGGGTGCAAAATTGGGGTCGTGCTTTCCGTACCCAAATTGGCCAATCGACTTTTTTTGTCCTCAATATACTTTGCTTAGATGGGTACACTTTCTTTAATATCCTGACAAAAAGCTCAAATAATATAGTTTTTCAAACGTTTTTAATTTACAAACGTCTTGACAGTTTTTAATTTTCAGGGCAATAGAAAAAAAGCAAAAATTAAAAACCTACCTTCTCGTTTTTCTTTAACAGCAACCGGTCGATAGTGAAATTTATAAAAAGTAAAATGTATAAATTGGAGATTTTGAACATGAACAGGCCAGAACAAGAGTTCTAGAGTATAAAATTCCAATGATTTTTCTAAATCAGATTATTGGGATCAAATTATTCAAAATGATAAAAAAAAATTTTGCGAAACCCAAGTATTTTGAAAATGCAATCATGAAAAATACAGATTTTGGTATCTCAATCCGATCTATAAAAAAATTTGAATTTTATACTCTAGAACTTTTTTTCCTGACTGTTNTAACTTTTTCTCATGTCTGAGTTCCGAGATATAGCGTTCGTCGGTTACTCACTTAATCAAGAAGAATCGAGATGAATAGCGCGTTCAGAATTGGGAAACATTTTTCAGAGTTGTTTTGCAAAACGAAGGAAGAGACCTCGGGCGCCCCCCATTATCTAGTCTAGTTCGTGAGTCACGAATCGTGACACGAGAGAGATGGAAACTATCTTCACCACCCTTAATTATAACTACCCAATTCCTTGAATTCAACACACAAATGGTTTGTATTTTTACCTAGGCAATTTTGATCTAGTTTTCTCGGAATAGGATATATAAAAAAAATTTGAAAATTTATTTTTTATCTTTAATAAAAGTGTTCATTCTTGCAAACGTTTATTCTCATGTATTCTCAACTAAATCTCATGTAAGAATATTTTAAGACGATATTACTTAACTTCAGACATACCTCTTTCTTCCTGATTTTTATGAAGAATTAAAAAAACCATCAATTGAAAATTTTGAACTTGATTTGCGAAATTTTTTCGAAATATTCATAAAAAAGTCAACAAAAAATGTCAAACAAAAATTTTATGATTTTTCAATGAGCGGTTAGAAAATATAAAGGCTTCTATAAAAAAAAAGTTGAAATGGGTATGCCCAATGTTTTTACCCACAAATTTAAATAATAAAATAAGAAATTTTGGACAAAAATGCAGAAAATTTTTCAAATGTCTTGAATTTTTTTTAAAATTTTTAGGAATTCAAAAATCCGAACTCAAAGCTTTCCATAAATAGATAAAAAATGATTTTAATGAGCTGGAAAATATTTATACCGGTTAACCTAACGCTAATAACCATAAAAATAAACTAACTTATTATTTTCGGAAGTTATATTGACTCCAGTGACTGGAGTCTAGTCAGCCGAGTTTATGGCAACCTCTTAGGAGGTGGTCATGTCTGATTTGCAATTTTGCAGAGCTATTTCAGGAAAATCTGAATCTTGAGCAATAATTCCAAAAATTCCAATTTGTAGATCTATCCTTAATCTTGCGAAAAAGTACATCACAAATCATTTTTGACCATTACACCAATAGGTACAGTATCGTAACAAGGTGACATTTTCCAAACTGCAAAATCTATCTCCTCCCAGATGGTATATCAAATTAAGCTCAAATTCTCACAGATAACGTAACGGTAGTATGTAAAACTTTAATCACAAGCTTTTTTTGATCCGGTGACTGAACAATTCTAGAACGCCAAATAACCGAAGATTTTTCACAATTTCAGACTTCAAAATCTATGTCCTCCGAGGATATATTTTCAAAATGGCTCAAATTGTTGTCAAGTACTCCTCAGAACCAGGGTTGTAAAAAGGATAGGGATGGATGGGGATGAGGGGATTCGGTCGGGGATCATCCCTTTTACAACCCTGCTCAGAACATATGTAAGGGATGGTCACAAGCTTTTTTGCAATTGACAGCTAAAACTCGAAATATGATTTTTTTGGTCATTTTCGAAAAAATTTCCGAATAAAAAGTGCGTTGATTTTTTCGAAAGTAAGCTCAAAAGAAAGCCAGTGAAACACTGATGAGAAAGTTGGCTTACGTCCAGTCGATATTTTGAAGTTTAAGTGGTCAAATTCTAGCAAACGTTATTTTTTAACTTCATCTTTTAAAATATACTTAAAAAAAAATCGAAAAAATGCGAAAATTTCGAAGAAATTATTTTTATGATTGGGTTCTTAGTACACTTAATTATCACCCTTTATTTATTTAGAGCATTTTTATGCCTCTCAGGCTTTTATTAAATCAGACCACCCCCTTTAAGGGGCCTCTAGGGGGTCGGTGCATTTTGACAGATATCCCTTTAACACTTTTTGGGTGATTTGAAAGATGTAGGTTGGGGAGCCAATCCTAACACTCCTGAGACCCTTTTAGCCCACTCATGAGGCCGCTTTCTCTTCTTTTCAGCCTACATCATATCAAATCACCCAAAAGGTGTTAAAGGGATAACACTTTTTAAATTTTTTTCCCTTGATAATAAGGTTTTTGCTCCTTCAAAATTTTCCAATAAAAACTTTTTCCAACGAAAGTTGACACTTTTGAGCTTCCTTTTTTCATCTGTTTTTTTCAGATCGATTATTTTTACTTTATAAATTGTCTTTTAAAAACACTTTAAAAAAGCGCGTTTGCTATTTAAAGTGTCTAAATTAAGGTAAAATTTATTTTTTTCACTTTTTATTAATTAGAAACTGTCAACACCGACCTATCCACCGTTGAAAATGTGTGTTCAATTTGTTTTTATACGATTTCTACGTCGAAATCGAAAATTTTGAAAAAAAACGAAATTTTGGCACATCGAAAAAAATATTTTTCATGACTTGAGTGAGATATATTTTAAACGGTGGATGGGTCTGCTTACCAAATTGGCAAGTTTCGGTGTAATAAAATTTCTTTAATTCTGGATTAAAGAGGGCTCAAAAGGATTTCTCTCAAACCGTAGTTTCGTTCAAAAAATTATGATTTGGAGTATGAACAAGTGCGAAGAAAGAAAACGATGACATATTTGAAAAAAATAAAAGGTGGCATTCCTTATAATTTCAGCCGGTGATTCCAGAAAAATAATTTTGAAAATTTTTGAACAAGAAATTTTTTTAAATATATCCAATTAATTTGGACCAAAAATCACAAAACCAATTTATATGATGTTTCAAATAGCAAATAAAAAATATGTGGTCACTTACGCGAAAAGTTGAAGTGGCCATTTTGAAAAGTGTTTTTTTGTTGATTTGAAAGAAATATTGAAAAAAATTTGAACAAAAAATAAAGCATTTTTTTATAATGATCGGAACTTTCTTCAAAAATTTCACATAATTTGTCGAATTCGAAAAGTTGCCTGGATTATAAAACATTACTTTGATGGTATATCGAGAAGAATATATAAACCCAGTGAAAATTTTTCATCAAGAGCCCATATCATACCCAGGAGTAAAATCGACTTTACGTATCTGTCAAATAGCACCGAACCCCTTAAAGCTCATTGCGTTTATTGACGCGCCGGACTAATTTTTTAAAATAAATTATTTCATTCAGAAATTTCACTACGGCATGCGCTTTTAATGATTATTCTTGCAAAATGTCATCGTAAAAAACTTCGAATCTATGGCACAAGTAATACCTTGAATAATATCAAAAATTTTATCATAACTCCATTTTTAAAGATTGTATTTTGGATTCCATATTTTATTATAATTTATGATTGGCTTGCGTTCAATAATCTTCTTATTTTTTTAAATATTTCACTCACAATTCGTCGGTTTCGTAGGTTTGCTGGAACTAAGAGTCATACGGTATGTAACATAACCTTTTTTCTAGCTAAAGGGCAGCGTTAGCATTTTGGCTCACGAAACAACTCATCCGATTGAGTTTAAGGGGGACAAATACGAATATGGGCTCTTGATGAAAAACTTTTTACTGGGTTTAAATATTCCCTCTCAATATACCATCAAAGTAATTCATAATCCAGCCATTTTTTGTAATTACAGAATTTACGAATTGTTGCGTTTTTAGAAAATTTTGAGTTCAAATTAAACTTTTCGAATTCGACAAATTATGAAATTTTCTTGAAAATTGTTCTGAACATTATCAAAAAAAGGCCTTATTTTATGTTGAAATTTTTTTTCATTATTTGTTTCGAATCAACGAAAAACACTCTTTAAAATGATCACTTTAACTTTTCGCGTAAGTGACCACATATTTTTCATATGCTCTCTGAAAAATCATATGACATGGTTTTGTGATTTTTGGTTAAAAATATTTGGAAATATTTTGAAAATTTTCTTCATTTCTTGTTCAAATTTTCAAATTTATTTTTCTGGAATCATCAGCTGAGAATATTGAAAATGCTACTGTGAGTGATGTAATACATTTGTATTACTCATAAAGTATCTCGACACCTTATCCGCCTACAAGCTGGCGTGCTAGGATCCGAGCGGCTTTTAGTCGCCCATTCGATTAACGTTCTGTTTCTGCGTTTTGTTATGAAATATACAAAAACAATACTTTACCTTTTTTGTGTAGTCAATTGCATGTAGCATTCTAAGTGATTCAACTTAGTTCTTCAAATTAGTTCTGCAAAACTTTTTATCAAACCCAGTGACTGCTTCAACATTACAGTATACAGTCGTCTTTGGTAGTTCAATCCGATCCGGAAATCAATCCAATCAATGTTGCAAAGTTACTGTTGATAGTTTTCAGGGTTTTCCCCTGACAGACTATTGCTTGCTTAGCAAATCGCTGCATGCTCAGTTTGTCGCTGCATGCGCAGTATATCGTTGCCTGCACAGTTAATCGCTCCCTGCACAGCATATCGCTGCCTGCTCAGTAAATGTAACTTTATTTGGATTATGAACGCAAACGACTTCAACCTCTCAGGAGTTAGCTCTGAAGGTTTTCCCGGCTTACAATGGCACCTTGTAAAGCAACCCATTTGTCGGATGATATATCGTATGGCGTGAAAATGGTAACTTGGAATGAAACCCATTTGCCGTATGAGATACGTGGATTTTCGCTGATATACGTAATATACGAGATTTGACGTAATAAACGTGCAGGAAACGGTATGCCACAATACCTCTTCTTCGAATTTTTATTCGAACCTCCCAAGAACGGAAGCCTGGATAAATCGATCTCGAATCCACAATGAACTTCGATTTACGGAAGAAATACGATTCCAATATTCTTCCCACCTTCTCCCATAATTGTGGCTGATTTACCGATCAACGATCCGTCCTGTGCTAGTGCCAATCTTTTTATAGTTGGTTACCTGAATCTTAAAAGGGTGATAATCTAGGATGAAATTCAGGCAATCAAATCTAACGAAATTTAGCTGCTGGTTATACGCTGCCTGCAACAACTATAGTTGTTAGTTATAGCTATCACAGCACTTTTAATTTATTCCTCAAAGTTATTCGCTGCCCGCAACGTTTTTAGTTGTTAGCTTTAGTTGCATGCACCGTTATAACTTATTGTTGCAAACGGATAAGGTTTCTTGAGACTTGGGGAGCTGTTATTGATGTAATACATTTGTATTACTCATAAAGTATCTCGACACCTTATCCACCTACACGCTTGCGTGCTAGGGTCCGAGCGGCTTTTAGTCGCTCATTCGGTTTACGTTCTGAGTAATTCAACGCCAAGTGGAAGTGAAAGTGGTAACCGGGTTTACCGTCAATAACACTACCTTTTACTTTATTCAAATATGTCCTCGTTTTGTTTCTTCGCTCTTGTTTATACTTTGAGTCATAATTTTTGCAACGAAACTACGGTTTGGCAGAAATATATCGAAGCCCTCTTCTATCCAGAATTGAAAAATTTTTATTTCACCGAAATTAGCCAAATTGGTAAGCCGACTCATCCACCAGTTAAAATTTATTTTAGTAAACTCATGAAAAAAAATATTTCTTTCGATGTGCCAAAATTTCGTTTTTTTGGTCTTTTTCAAAAAAATTTGAATTTTCGATTTTGACGTTAAAATCGTATAAAAACAAATTTAAATTTTTTTTAACTGGTGTTCGAGACCATTTTTCACGGCTCCTTATTAATAAAAAAGAAATATATTTTTTTTTATTTAGACACCTTGGATAGCAAACGCGCATTTTTGTGCAAACGCTCTGTTTTTCAAAAGACGATTTATAGATTAAAAATAATCGATCTGAAAAAAACCAGATTATACGAAGTAAGCTCAAAAGTAGCAACTTTCGTTTGAAAATGTTTTTAACTGAAAATTTTGAAGTGGCAAAAAGTTTCCCATCAAGAGAAAACAAATTGAAAAGGTGCAAATCTGTCAAAATGCACCGACCCCCTTAAAATGAAAACAAATATCTAAAAAAAATGGTCCGAATTAGAAAAAAATATGTCCCACAAACTTCTGATAAATCTCAAATGTTCCTGAAAACACAATAGAAAATGGTCCAATTTGGAACAACTTTTTTGTTAAATTTTTTCTGAATATATATAATATATGTGTGTTGTCATTTCCAGTCGGTCATTTCCAGTAATTGTTAGTATTGACCTATCGACAGTTAACATAGAACTTTCGTAGATTACTTTCAGCATTCTGATGGTTTATGCATTTATCTCATTCTGCATAACAAGATGTTTTTTAAATCGGAGAAGCCGCATGTTGACCTTTAAAAATAGTGGATCATCTACTTAAATTTTAAAAATAAATTTTGAAATGATTATCTTCCTACAGTGTTTTCCTGTACGTACAAAATGTTTTTTCAAAATTCGATAACCCTTGAAATCCTGGTGACAAATAATGACAGAAGTCTATATTAAAACCATTATACTTTTTCCAACCTAAGTGAATCTTGAAAATGAAGGTTATCTCCATAGCGCATGTTCGAATCCCACTGATGTTGTCTTAGTGATTGTGTTACTGATTGCTTTAGTGATTACGCACCAATGAACTTTGGCGCTCCCAATATGAAGCACCCTTGCCGATTATCATACCCAAGACAATCACTAAGACACAAATTGTGGGATTCGAACATGCGCTATAGAGATAGCCCTCATTTTCAAGACCCAATTAGGTTGGAAAAAGAATATATAATTATTCGTTGTAAGAATTTCTTACTAAGAAAGATAGGTATTTTCGAAGTTTTGATAATACTAGGCTTCGACGCGCCTAGAGATAAATTTGTCTGGTAGTGCAATATATTGCCTTATCAAGTAATAGTCGAGGTATTTCGACAGTTTTATACGACTTTGCTTTTATTCCGGATCCACATTACTCTCATGACTCAGACATTGTATAATTTTTACTGTATTCTGTTTTTCGTTATCGGTTCCAATCCGGAAACTGGAAAAAATAAATTTGGGTGTAGAAAAATTTCTGTTATTTCGTATTTTTTCTAAGTATTAATTTCATCGAAATTTATGTATCTTTTTAAGTTTTTGAAAATGGCATATAATTTACAAAAATTATTAAAAAACATATTTATCTAACGTCTCGATTTATTTTATCATTATCAAAGATATAAGGTTTTTAACAAGTTTCAAGTTAAACACAATTCGCGCGAAATACTAGAATTTATAATATTTTTCTAAAGTTCCGAAAAAATGTATATTTTATTTAATAGGAAAAAAGCTTTCATGGAAGATTATAGAAATTTGCCAAAACCTTCAAAACTGACAGAATTGCAAAAAGAAACAGAGTTTTATAAATCGCATTTTTCAATTGTAAAGAAAAACTTTCGGAATATTTATGATCGTCTTCGATCTGAAGCTTTTTACATTCGTATGTTCAGACCACAATTAAACATTAAACAAATAGTCGAAACTATTTCCAGTTAATTTGAAATCGGGCTTATAATTTTTTTTATTAAAATGCCCTATTTAAAAAAATTTTCTAGATTTAGCTAAACTTGGCTTTGTGTGTTTTATCTGTAAAAAACTTTATATGTCAAAATATCCTTGAGAATGTTTAATAAATAAACGAAAACGTCAGGAATCAAAAAGAGATGAAATTTTATTTTATAGTTAAAATTTTAACAAAATCCGTGCTAAATACTAGAACTTCTTTTTGATTTTTAGAAAATTCCAAAAAATATTTTAGTAATTTGGCATTTTGTATGCACAAATTGACAATTAAATTTCAATTGTTAAAAAAGTTTAAAAGCTTTGTGATCAAACTGATCATTAATAGAAGGTTGTTTGGTTCTATGAAAGCTTCAGTTCGTTCACGGTCTCTATAGTACCTAAAGCTTTTCTGATAATTTCGAATTTATCTTTTAAATTTAGCTTTGCCGGGACTTGTAAAGTTGTGGTCGTTTTCTTCGACAATTTTTTTTGAGTTTTTTATGTATTCGTCACATGAGAGAATGTGCAAGCAAATTTTTGAATTACAGGAGGGAATTTACAAAAAAGTAAAAATTCTGTTGTCACTTCGCAAAATGATTTTTTATTTAAAATAGCCAAAATTGACCGGTCCTTTTTCGACCGGTATGACGACTAACACAATCATACAAAAAACTTCCGGTGAACTTTTTTGAAAAAAATCAGACAAATATTTCTCATGTCACATGAGTCATGTCCCAAAACGTGAAAATGAATGAGTTCTTACTCAGCTCAGAACAGACGTTTCAAAATCACTCAATGGCGATGAAGTGCCTTATCGTTTTAACGAACAACTTTTGATCACTTGGGGTCTTGACCCATATTTACAAAATGAAAATCTCATTTTACCGTATTTATTTCTAGACTAAACCTTCAATGTAATATTAAAGTTACATATAACAAATACAAGAAATATACAGAATTAACTTGACGTTTATCTAATTTTCAAAGATTGGATGAAAAAAAATATGTTTATGTGTTCATAATAAGGGCAGAGACGCATACTGTTGGCTTAATAGCAAAACCCTTATTAATATTCTTCAAATCTGTAATATTCACCTTTTCTAGCCGTAAACTAACATCTTATTTTGATTTCCAGCAATCAAACTTAAAACCGGCAATTTTGATTTTGTAATTAGTTCCACTTGTTATTTACTGATAATGAAAAAAAAGATATGGGGTTGTGTGACAAAACTTGTGTCCTAAGCTGTTATTAGTACTTTTTATTTTTTTTGTAAAAAACGGTTATTTTCAGGAAAAATTCTTACTTTGAACGAGAAAATTCGCGAGAAAACGCCTTAACTAATAATTTTCTATTCGAATAAGGTCGATTTCAAGATAATCGGAATCCAGCAATTTTTTGAAAACTTTGAATGTTTTTCGTGATCTCTGAAAATTTTTTACTGATCGGTTGTTGATAAACTATCGTAGATTTTCAGTTCTGAAAAAACGATACCACCCTATTGTGTCCCCAAAATAATTGGCGGAAAAATTAATATAACTTAATGAGAAAAAAACATTTGGTGGGGTCTTGCGGCCAAGTCATGTGTGGTTCTTGCACTACAAGGCGCCAAAGGGTGCAATCAGAGCATCAAAAAGTACTATTTCGGTCTAAATTACAAGAAGAATCAACTTTATTAATTACGCAAACGGAAGATTAAATTTGAGCAAAATGTTATCGAACTAATAATTTAATTTTTTTGTCGTTGGATAACCGAAAAATAAAATCAAGGTCATCGCATCACTTCGAAAATATCACTGGAATATTTCTCGTAGTTGACTTTCAATTGAAAGTATAAACAACTTTTGGTCAATTTTGTAAACGAGGGGCATGAGACAGCAAACGTGAAAAAATTTCGATAATAGTTTTGAATATAAAATCAAAATGGTAAGGGCTACCAAAATATCTTACAAAACAAAACATATTGGACATAGTATGAACACATCAATTAGAATACTCACCGATTATTCAGATCTCGTCGAATTATATGAACTTCCTTTTGCACCCTAAAGAGTAACGTTTTTCTTGAGGTCTTAAGCCGCTGATTCCGTTGGATTATGCTGGGCAGAGGTCTAGCGGTATTATAAAGGATAAAACCGGGTCAAAAAGTACACTAATTCAAACTAAGCTACCGTGAATAGAGCAATTTTATCACAGAAAAAATAGACGTGAAGCAAAACTTAATTTTTAAAAAAGTGCACCACCTCCTCCAGCAGATTTGAGAGTTAATTTAGACATTTAGAGCTCGGTAAACTTTGTAATAAAAAGGATTAGAAATGCATCAGGAAATCAGAGAGAAATCGAATTCAGAAGATAATTGCGAAAATTTATTATCTGAGTCAACTGGCATTTAAAAACTACTGCGTGCCCAAAAATGATATTTTTTATGTTCAATTTCCAGAAAAATTTTAAAGAGAAGAAGTTGGAAAAAATTCACCAAAAAGTTAATTATAATAAAAAATATTTTCTGATATATTATGTCGTTATAAATATTGTGAAACTCATCTGAATTATTAATCATTATTAAAATTATTAATTGGTTGAAGTGAAACGTCGATATGAAATATGAATTTGGATATCAATTCATTGTTTTTCTTCAAAAAATTATTATTTATATAAGAAATCGCTTTTTATTTTCATTTTTTCTAACCGCTTATCAAAAATAAAATGTAAACAAATTCTCGCAGGAGTTAATTAAAAAGAAGCAAAATTTTGTTTCACAACTTCTGTCAATTTTTGTTCAATTTTTTGTTTGTTAATAAATGTTCCTTGTCAAAAGTATCTTTTTTATTTGATATGCTTTATTCAAAAATATTTATTTTTAAAGATATTTTCCCAGTTATAATTATAAGATTTATCGATTACGGGGCCTCTTGGTCGTTTTCTACTAAATTTTTAGCCAAGATTTTTTATATAATTCAACTTTTGAAAACAACTTGTCCGATTACATTCTTAGATAGATCAAACTGAGCACGAATATCTTGTGAATAATAAAATAAAATAAATTGGTCCATCGGACCAATTTATTTATATGTTTTTCTGAGATTACTGAAATTGTTTAATAATTAGTTTTTCTAAACCCCCTTACTCATTTGAGTATTGATATCCCCCTTAGGCATGAGAGCCACTTATATGGCTCTACTTTGAAGCTCTATCATCCAAAAAATATAAGTGCTTTCGTTGAAATTATTTTTCAGACATTGTGATAAAGAATAGACTTAACTTTATGGATTATTGAATTTAGATAATTAACACGTTGAGTACTTAATTAAGGCTGTGGAATAGAGGAGTTGACTTACATTGTTCTCTAGTAATAACTATAAGATTTTTGTAATAATATGCAAATAAAATAAAGTAAAACCTGGGTTTTCTTGATCTGATCTCCGATTCAAAATACCTTATCGGGTTCGTCTATAAAACGATAATTCTCACCTCTGAAATGGTGAAATTAATGGAAATAAATGGTAAACAATATGTCTGCGCCTTATATTTCCGCTTTGCTTTCTCATTCATGAGAAATTTTTCTGTTTTCGAACAAAAAGAAATAAAAAAAGTTATACAGTTAGTAGAAACATTATTATTTTTTTAAAGATGGCCAAGACGAATTCCTAAAAACTGAGTATTTAAAACCTTGTTTTTTTACAAATAAATTATGAGATTAAGCTGATAAAGAAAATTTCAGAGAAATCTAAAAAAAAAAAGAGGATGAAATATATTTCGAACGGCCAATCAAAAAAAAAATTTATTTTTCAAAAATGAATCGCAAACTCTATGAGCGATTTGAACTTTCAACTTCTTTTTAATTATTTTTGTCTTTTCAGTTAGTTTCAAAAAAATGAAAGTCACTTTTATGGCTCTATGAGTAAGGGGGTTTAAAAATTGGAAACTATGGTCGGACTCGGACCAATTGTAATTAATTATTAACAAGATATTTGTGCTCAGTTTGAGCTATCTAAGAATGTAATCGGATGAGTTGTTTTCAAAAGCCTAATAATATAAAAATGTTGGCTAAAAATCTAGATAAAAACGACCAGGAGGCCCCGTAATAGATATTCAGTTTTTCAATTTTAAAGCCACAAAATTGAAATCTAGGAATATGCATTTTCAAAACTTTTCAAAATTGTATTTCTACGCTCAGTGGAATTAAAATGTATAGATAAATGCCGAATAAATAAATAGTGATTAATTCAATAATTGAATCCATGATAAGATTCCAAATTAAATCAATTTATTCATATTTTTTGACATGTTATTTATTCGTTGACAACCAAAAAAATTTGGTACAAATCTAATTTTTATGATTTTTTTAAATAACAAGACTTCTACTTTAAAAAATTCATAAAAATGAGATACTACAGTAGTATTACTAGTAGATGTACTACAAGTCCATTATTCACATCGGCGGTTTCTATAATGCAAGTTTTTTAATATTCTGTAAAAACGTTCAATGTTGAATAGTTTTATTTCTCTACCATAAATGTGCGGTTTGATTACGCCACCAAGGCGCGCCACGTGGTTAAAGTATGGGTTTGACAAATCGTAATGTATCATTTACGCCTAGATAAAATAACTGTATATAAATTGACCACTGAACGAGGCAAAAGGTTAATGAAGAAAACTATATAAAGTGAAGCTGTAAATCATTGTAAATTTTAATTAATGAAATTTTAGAGAAAACTTGACCTAATGAATAAAAAAATTTAATTTTTAGCGGTATAAGATAAATATAAACAAGTGATTAGAATCAGCATCATTTTAACTAATTTTTGAATGTGTTAATGGACTGTTGTCAATCTGAAACATTTAAAAGCCCAAGAATTTTAAATCTTGTAATTTATACGGCTGTTCGATCAAGGTGATTTAAAATAAGAGTATTTTAAAGAGAAGTTACACTTAACACCCTCAGCGGTATTATAAATAATTCTTTCAAAATAAAGATTAAACTAAATAATCAAACTTAGTTGGGCGTCGCAGTAGATCTTTAAGGGCATTTATAAGAGGGAATGGGATAGCCGTGAAAGGGACCCATCCCCGGGAAAGGTATGGAGATCAGGGCAGGCTTGTAAAAGGGAAGGGGAAGAAAGGGGAAGGGAAGGGAACCAACCTCAAGGGGAAGAAGGGGAAGGAAAAATTCAGGGGGATCCCCTATATTCCCCTCAAAAAATTAGAAAAAAATGAAAGTTTTTAACGTTAAAAATTGATTTTTCGTAGTACAAAATCCGGCTGTTGATTGGTCAGAATTACAGGTTTTGTCTATCCAATTATAATCATTTCACTGGAAAATTTTCATAATTGAGCAATGAATAGGGATAGAAAATCCAGGGATAGCTTCATCCCCAATGTGTGGTTTTATCTCCTTTTTCATCCCTTTTTATCTCCTAGCCATCCCTTTTCTATCCCTTTTTTTGAAAAAATACGCAACATTTTTTCTTCATTTTAAAAGGTTTTTTCGCAGAAAGAAATTATAAAAGGCTTAAAATTTTTAAGGAGGGAACCGGCTCCGAGGCTAAAAATATTTAAGGGGGGCACCGCTCCGAAACTGTAAATATTTTAAGGGGAACCGGCTTCGAAACTGAAAATATTTTAAGGGGGGAACCGGCTCGAGGCTAACAATATTTTAAGTGGGGGCCGGTTCCGGAACTGAAAATATTTTAAGGGGGGGGCCGGCTCCGAAACTGAACATATTTTAAGGGGTGAACCGGCTCTGACTTTGAAAATTTTCGAGGGGGGAGCCGCCTCTGAATCTGATTATTTAAGGGTGGAACCGGCTTTCACTCTGAAATATTTTAAGGGGGGTGACCGGCTCTGAGGCTGAAAATATTTAAAAGGGGGAGCAGGGAAAGCACCAAATAGCCTCAGGAAGGCCACAAAAGACATTTTCTGCTCTTATCATAAAAAAATTTCGAGATTTTTTCTCAAAATTTCGGGTTTTTCAGGCAAGATTTATGGCTCATTTTTCATCAAAATGAAATTTAAATATAAATCTTTCTTTATCGGCCTTCGGCCGATTTGAGGCTCATTTTTCAACAAAATTTAATAAAAAATATAAAACCCCGCTTTATCGGCCTTCGGCCGATTTGGAGCTCATTTTCAACTAAATGGAATACGAAATATAATATCCCCCGTTATCGGCCTTCGGGAGTGATGATTCATCCAAAATACCGCTAAATTTTTTCCACATTATTTTACCCTCAAATATACTCCTCAGTATTATATAAATAAATAAACACAGTTTTTAATTTACTTCCGGTCAAACCGGAAGTGATGAGTCATCGAAAATACCGCCAAATTTTTTCTGCATTATTTCACCCTCAAATATACTCCTCAGTATTATATAAATAAATAAACACAGTTTTTACTTTACTTCCGGTCAAACCGGAAGTGATGAGTCATCAAAAATACCGCCAATTTTTTTGACGATATTTCACTTTCAAATATACTCTCTATTTTAGGGGAAGGGAAGAGAAGGGAACGATCCCCTTTCCCTTCCCTTTATAGGGGAAAGGGAAGGGAATGGGGATGAGGTCCAAAGGGAACGAGGGGAAAGGGGAACGGACTCGCAAAAAGGGAAATGGAAGGGGGAACAGCCAACAGTAGGGGAACGTTTCCTTTTACAAGCCTGGATCAGGGGGGGATCCACACTCAGAATGGAAACTCAGGGGGTTCCAAAAATTTATTATCAAATTGATCTTGAGCTGTTGCTCCTTTTCAAAATGGCATTTGAGAACCGTTTACCCACCTTAAAAATCAACCTTAATCCCTTGAAGTACAGAAAACAAAGTTCCGGCAAGGCAAAAAAGCCGATATATTGGCTTTACTTTGGAAGTTGTTAACAGAAAGTTCAAGATAGTTGAAATTCTATTTACTTTTGCAATAGGAAGTTGAAAAGTTATATTTTTGCATCAATTATTTAAATTCTAAAATTATACTTTTTAGTTCTAGAAAATAAAGTAAGAAAACCATATAGCATATCACGTGATACTTGCCCATCGTAGTTTTCACGCGTTATATTTGTATGGATATCGACGCACAAGTATTTTACTCACGTCACAGTTTAATCCGATTAGATTTATATATCATCAATCAAAAGTTGTTTTAAAAAAGTCAAAAATTGTGATGAAAAATGGCTATTTTTCAAATAACAACAGATTATTCCATTTTTTTATCATTTTAACGTTAATATAGTTATCAAGTAACAATGTGGACAATTTTTGATCGCTTGAATTAATTTTTATAATAAATCATTTTTTTCATGGAATACTTAACCCTTGTGAGCATATAAAAAAAGTTCCGCCAAGGCACCAGAGCCACAATTGTNGAAGAAATATGGTAATGAAGTACAACTGTGGACAATTTTTGATTGGTTAAATTCACTTTTATAATAACTAAATTTTTTCATGGGATACTTGAAGTTGAAAATTTAGATATTTCACTTCCAAAGAAAAATGTCTGCCCCTAGATACCAATAAATTTTTATTTCAACTGTTATGCATGCACAAAACACTTTCCTAAAAACTGGCTTATCTCACATTTGATTTGTATGTCGAGTTCCGAAATAATTTTTACGGAAGTGAAACATAGGCTCAAAATCCTGATAAATCAACTCCCCGTAATGCCGGAACAAAACATTCGAAAAAAAATTTTCGATGATTTTAGGTATGCTGGAGCCACAATTGTGGCTCTGTGCTCACAAGGGTTAAATTGAAAATTTAGAAATTTCACTTTCAAGAAAAATTATCTGTCCCTAGATACCAATAAATTTTGAATTTTTAGTGTTATGCATGCACAAAACTCTTTTTTTAAAAACTGGCTAATCTCACATTTGTATTAAATAACTAGTTTCTAAATAAATTTTCCGGAAGTAAAACTTCGGCGAAAAATCTCAAAATAACAACTCACCATAATATTCAAACAAAATATCCAAAAAAAAGTGAGTCTTTTTTCAAAATTACCGCAAAATTCTTTATAATGTATCCAGAAGTAACAATTCTGCGACATTTTTTGCTTTTTTTAGAAGGTTTTAGG
The DNA here is from genome assembly GCA_004367855.1 of Oikopleura vanhoeffeni. Lineage (NCBI taxonomy): Eukaryota > Metazoa > Chordata > Appendicularia > Copelata > Oikopleuridae > Oikopleura > Oikopleura vanhoeffeni. The sequence goes on along the minus strand of SCLH01000878.1, from coordinate 11,008 downwards.
TAGGCTTGAGTCGATATATCGGCTCTGTGCTTCCAAAGGTTTAATACCATATTCGCCTTAAATATTTTTTCATAAACATAAAATAAAAGATTTCGTAATCTCGAAAGTTTCTGAGCAAAAAATTTTTAACGTTTGGAATCCATATCTTAAGGGGGTTGTGGGTGTAAATGAAACAAGTGTGGAAGAAAATTGTTGTTTTATTCTTGAATTATACTGAAAGGAAACAATTCAAAAAATACAAAATTTTGAACCAATCAAAATATTGTATTTTCTGAATTGGTCCCGCGTAGGCGTAAGCAAAATGACAAGACAACACATCAGAAATGTCACCCTCTGCTGGGAAATTATATCAAACAAACCTATTTTACTTATACCAACAGAGAATTACTTTTTCAACGAGCTTGACAACATATATCCGAAAGTTATCATACGTTTCATAAATGATCTGTTTTGTTCAATTTGAAACAAAATTGACCGAGCTTAAACAGATTTTCTGAATTTCATTATTACCGCCTAAAAACCGAAGATTTTTTTAAAACCGGACGGTTCATCAACAATTTGAAGACGTCGTATTTTTCCGCAACATCATTGTTTGATTCAATTTAAAGCAAAATTGAAGGAGAATTAACTAATTTTGTGAATTCAGACCATATTTTTACCGGTTTTTCAGTACAGCACCAGTGAGCCACCCTTCACCAGAATCAAAGAAAATTTACTTGCAGTTGATAGAAAAGGTTTTAGTCTCCAGTATTTTTTTTCTCAATTATTCTTATCTGCCTGTGTTCGACCATTCTAGTCCAGCTGGGGGTGAGGACTATTTCCCCAGCAATTCCAACATTCTACACCCACAACTCCCTTAAGGGGGTTGCGGTCGTACTATTTTTAGGGAACTTTGAGGTGTAAAAATAGCACGACATTGCTTGGGAACACTCAGAAATCATAAACTTATTAAAAAATTTTAAAAAAAAGTTTGAAATTTTCATTTTTTGAGAATTTTTCTGATTAATTGTTTTTGAAAACATTGAAACCCAATTATAGACCAGATGAACTCAAAATATGAAAAAACTCTAAGCAGAGTTACTTTTCGGCATCACCAAAGCTCTAATTTGATGGTACTTTCGACTAAATCCGACCACTTTTATTTTCGAGTTTTCACTTCCGGTTTACTAAAATGCGATTTTCTAAAATTGAACAGAAAATTTCAGAAATCATATTCCCCTCAAATGACCAAAACATATTTTTCTTCTTTTCTCAAATTTTTACTGCATTCTGAAATTTAACCTAGGAGGAGTAGGAAATTGAATAGCGAAAAAATTGATATAAGGCGGTTTTGGGCAGTTCTAGAAAAAACTGGTCAAAAATTCGAATATCTTATTTTCCTCAAATACGAGCAATGTTGTTCCTGTGGTTCATGCCAAATTTGAGTGGAATCGTATGTGAGCTCTAGGAGAAGTAGGAACTTTTAATTTTTATTGAGTGTTCTAGAACTCGCTGCATGGTGGTCGCCAGGGTCGGTTGATAAATTATTTTTGTAGATCAAGGATAGATATGCCATATGGCTATTCTCAAAAGTTTTCAAGTAGTTTTATATTCTGGGAAATTGCAGTACAAAAGTACATTTTTGCGACCGCTACCCCTCAAGGGGGTTGTGGGTGTAAAATGTTGGAATTGCTGGGGAAATAGCCCTCACCTACAGCTGGACTAGAACGGTCGATAACGGGCAGATAAGAATAATTGAGAAAAAACATACTGGAGACTAAAACCTTTTCTATCAACTGCAAGTAAATTTTTTTTGATTCTGGTGAAGGGTGGCTCACTGGTGTTGTACTGAAAAAACGGTAAAAATATGTTCTCAATTCACAAAATTAGTTAATTCTCCGTCAATTTTGCTTTTAATTGAATCAAACAAAGATGTTGCGGAAAAGTACGACGTCTTCAAATAGTTGATGAGCAGTCCGGTTTTAAAAAAATCTCCTTCGGTTTTTAGGCGGTAATAATGAAATCTGTTTAAGCTCGGTCAATTTTGTTTCAAATTGAATCATTGATAAAACAGATCATTTATGAAACGTATGATAATTTTCGGATATATGTTGCCAGGCTCGTTGCAAAAGTTATCTCTGTTGGTTTTTATAAGTAAATAGGTTCGTTTGATATAATTCCCAGCAGAGTGACTTTAAGTGACCAAAAAATTGGTCACTTAAAGCGCGCGCTTTAAGTGCCAAAATTGGTCACTTAAAGCGCGCGATTCAAGTGCCCAAAAAGTGGTCACTTAAAGCGCCTCGATTCAAGTGCCCAAAAAGTGGTCACTAAAAAGCGCGCGCTTTAAGTGCCCAATTTTTTTGGTCACTCGGTAATTTTAACTTTGTTTTTGGTTTGAACTTTTTTGCGAACTCTAGTTATGACGCATCATATTAAAAAAGTTCAAAATTGTGGTCACTTAAACCAAAATCCGAATATTTGGTAAATCAAAAATTATCTAAAGTTAAAGCTTGATTGGTACCTTTAGAGCTTCCAATCAAAAATCGTTTAAACCTGCCACAAACCTCTCAATATGATTGGACTGCCTATAAAACTATTAGCAATGATGCGTCATAACTAGAGTAAGCAAAAACGTTCAAATAAAAATCATAGTTATAATTACCGAGTGACCAAAAAATTGGTCACTTAAAGCGCGCGCTTTAAGTGACCACAATTTTGGTCATTCAAAGCGCGCGCTTTGAGTGACCAATTTATTGAGGCTTGAGAGTTGAGAAAATATTGGTCACTAAAAGCGTGCGCTTTAAGTACCAAAAATAAAATTTCTCTACAAATGGCTTAGAAAAAAATGACAGGTGTGAATTGGGGTCAAGCACGCTTTTGGTCACTTAAAGCACCCCCCCCCCTCCCAGCAGATGGTGACATTTCTGATGTATTGTCTTGTCATCTCGCTTACGCGGGACCAATTCAGAAAATACAATATTTTGATTGGTACAAAATATTGTATTTTCTGAATTGTTTTCTTTCAGTATAATACAAGAATAAAACAACAATTTATTCCACGCTTGTTTCATTTACACCCACAAACCCCTTAATGTCACTTATCTTGAAGACCGATATTTATGTTCAAAGCGCGTTAGCAAATAAGCCAGTAATATGCATTTTCAAGCAAAATGGATAGTCAGGTGCAATTGAATCTCCCAAGCGGGAAAACAGTTTCGCTGATAAGAGTTAGTATAAAGGATTGGAAATAAAAATCGATAAAAATGTTGAGAACAAAAATTCTACAATGTCGGAGTGTTGACAATTGTCGGGTAAAGTGCTAAATTTTTTCTAGTATATCCCTTTATCACTTTTTGCTTAGATTGCGTAGCCACTACTCTTTTTAACGTGTGTTTTTAACGTTGTGGCTACGCAATCTAAGCAAATAGTTATAAAGGGATATTGAACTATCGGTTTTCAATATAGTCGTCAAAAATCTATCTCTTCCTAGATAATCTTTTAGAATTCGCTCAAATTTGCAGCACAGCTAGCTCATAATTATTTGAAAGTTTAGTCTCAGCGCAAAAAATTATTTGTTAAATTCATTTTAAAACCTTTCGAAAAAAAATAGTTTTTCGATTTTATCCAAAATAGGCTGAAACGAAAGCCAGTAGTTAACTGAGAATTTTTTTTGCTAAAATCAAGCCGATATTGAAGTCTTAATGGTTAAGTTAAAACAAACCCTATTTTTAAACTTCAATTTGACAAACATCACGCGTAATTGATTCTTGATAAAAATTAATAAACTATAAAAATTATTTAATGATTTTCTTGGAGGTACATTTTGCGATCATGTACAATAAGTTTCGAAATTTTAATACTTTTATAGTAGTATAAAACTCGCGACCTATACAATCTGAAGGGCGTTCAGGTCGCTGTTTTTCAACTTTTTTGCTAAAGTGTGAGTAATTAGTAAAACTTACACAGCAGGTTTATAACACAGATGAGTTCAGATAGGGTTTTCATCTCTTTTTTTGCAAAGTTTTTAAGCAATCGATTCGGAAAATTGGGATGGAGAAATAAAATCAGCGATTTATCCCTTCACAAGTTTACTAAGATAGTTGTGAAATATACTTGTTTAAAGATCTTTCCTCAATCTTCCGGTACGAATTATTTTTGTAATGGATCAAATCAATCTCCTTCCAGGTTTTACATTAGATCTTTCTAAAATTCTGAATAACTGAAAACCTTTCAAACTTTTTTCGATTAAAAAAAAATTTAACTGCCTTTAATCTATAACTTATGTTTATTATATAAAGTTCAGAATTATCGTGTCAAATCAATAGTTTTTTGACCAGTTTTGCGTTTTTTTCGAAGAAGAAAAACCAGATTGAAATGTTCTACAAGACAAATGATAAGAAATCAGATGGGAGTTGAAGCTTGAGAAAAAAATAAGTCATAATATTAAAACAACTGAGAGATGATGTTTAAATTGCAAATTATACTGTTTTGTATAAAAGGTAAGCTTTATACATAAGCCTTCAGCTAAGAAAATTTGAGGCAAACCAATATCCTTTGAAAAGAAGCTTTAAAGCGTCAAAAATTCGATAATTTGCACATTTAATTTTCTTAATCGGAAAACGTTTAATTCTATGATTTAAAGTCAATAGTTTTAATTTGAGTCTTTAACCGATATGGATTAAGGACCCTCAGTTGACAGATCGTGAAAAATATAACGTTCAGTACGATTTTTTTAAAGTTGTCATGACACTACTGACAGTAGTCTATTGTTTTAATTGTAGCCCTTGAAAAATATAACGCTCAGTACAAAAATTTTCTCAGAAGTTTTCAGCTACTGCTTGAAAATGAAAAAAACAGTTTTATAATCGGATATGTTTTAGCTTGCGATTTCAAATTTTTTCGAAAACAAAATTCAAGAGAAATTTCAAGCTTAACATAGGCAGGTTTAAACATAGGCAATTCTCAAAACTGTTTTTGTTTTAAAGCTGTAGCTGACAACTTTTAAACATAAATTTTGTACTGAACGTTATATTTTTCAAGAGCTACAATTCAAACATTACTATAAAAACGTTTAACAAAAAAAGTTGTGCCGTTCCTAGCTTACCTTATATTCAAAACGAAATTGATTTTATCATTTAAAATTGCTATCAAAGAACCACAATCCGCACCGTAACAGTATAGCTGGAGCCATAGCGGAGATATCCCTTGATGACACTGAATGTTGTCTAGGCAGTTGTAAACAA
>SCLH01000877.1:233186-245527 GCA_004367855.1 Oikopleura vanhoeffeni | reverse complement strand
GCCAAGGAAAAATAAAATTTTATTAGAAGTTACAATTCTCTAGCGCGGGAGAAAGCTATTAATATCTCGAAATCGTTCGCTCTTATTTAAAATTGATACGATGATAACTATATAAAAAAAATTTCAATATCTGATCCCGGGGAGCTAATAAATGAAACCTCACATTCAAAATACAATTCATTTGAAATTTCAGTGAAGAATTGTGATAGACGGGAAATAATTTATCTACATGTTCAAAAATACATCTTTCCGATGTCAATAACTGCCAATCAATTTTGTATAGCTGAACTTCGATTTTGTCACATCTTTATAATTTTCATTATTATTTTAATTAAGAATATCAAAATTTCTTTTATAATAAAATTAATTATTTCTACGCTCTTTTGCGGGTTTGCCGGCTCATGGGTGCTCTTATCATATGTCTTCTATCAGAGTATTCCTTTTTACAGCTACTATAATATCTGTACAAATTATTTATAACCTATCATCTCATATATTAAATCACCTTATCTTCTACGCATATTTTCGCCTCTGAACCGCATTCATAGCATGAAAATACTAAGGAAAATATAGACAATAGATTTTAAACAATCCCAACGATCTATAATAAGAAATTGAAATCAAAAATGTACCATTTATAGAAAAATTTTTTTCATTCAGGAATTGGCATATTTTATCTCGTTTCTAGTATTTATAAATTATATCAAAAATTTCTTATGAATCTTAGGTAAACTATCATCAACCATGATATTGTCAGGCAGCGAAATCCATTGGTTCTACCAGTTCTTGCAAATCGGAAATTCATTCCGCATATTCATTCTTAATTCCCTCAATGCAAAAAAAACATCCACAATCCATTTTAATTCGCTCTGAAATTTATCAAATTTATTTTATTCTCAAGGAAAATGATATTGATTGAGCCTTTCTGTTTGTAGAATTCCCTATGGCTGTAAAGTGGTAAACAAATTTATCTCTCTCTTTTTTTTGAGCTATCTAAGAACTTAATCGGATGACTCGTTTTCAAAAGTCGCGTCGTTTTCTCACTCCCCGTGTTTTTTAGGGCCAAATCTTTGGGTGAGGGCAATAAAAGGATATGGCTTCTCCAGAACCGGGTTGAGGACTACCTGTGAAATCTCGAAAAACTGACCGAAAAAAACATTTTTTTTAAATTTTTGAAGACCAAAAAATTCTGAATCTTAAAATGCTTAAAAAATTCTTTACAAGATAAGTTAAAGCCATCAACTTGTTTTAGCCTTAGTTCAAAAATATTCTGAATTTAGTCTCCAAAAATTTAGATTTTGAGCGAAATCACCCAACGCCGTAATACCGGAAATTTTTTTGATTTTCTATTGTTTCTAAATTGATCATATTTCAAGAAAAAAATTATTAAAACCTTGAGCCATATCATTTTACCAACCGAACTCCATCTCAAAAATGTTAACTATCTCTTTAGCGCGAGTTCGAATAAACATTTTTGAGATGAAGTTCGGTTGGTAAAATGATATGGCTCAAGGTTTTAATTATTTTTTTCGTGAAATATGATCAATTTAGAAACTATAGAAAATCGAAAAAATTTCCGGTATTAGGGCGTAGGGTGATTTCGCTCAAAATCGAAATTATTGGAGATTAAATTCAAAATATTTTCGGCAAGCCTGGTGTACTATTATAGCCGTGCGGCGTATAGTTGTACGCGTATAGTTGGAACCCACGTAAAAACCTACGTAAGCCTCCAGCCTCCGCAAAAACCTACGCATTTGAAAAATAAATTTATTCGTTCATGGCGTGCGGCGTATAGTGATAGACAAAAGATAGGGTTTTTTCAAACGTTCCTAGGCAAAAGACAGGCTTTTTTAACCAGATTTTCAGACCAAGATTCTCCGGTCGGCGCGACAATGAAAAATACATTTTTCTTAAACATGTTCAGATTGACCAATGAAGTGTCGATATTTCAAAAAGTTTAAAAACATGTTTTCAAGTCTCGCAGACAATGTCGGCTAGCTTTAAAATGGGCCAATAGTTATTCAGATAAAAATATTTAGTTTTTCTGGTTTGAGAGTGATTTACTGTGAGCATACAATTTATTTTATAATTTTCATCGTTTCCTTGCCATTTAAACGATTTTCTGATAAATCTTTTCGAATTCATGTTTATTTCAAATTAACTTTATTTCATTTTTTTTCGATAAAATTACATTATACATCCTAGAAGATTTGTAACGAAAAATAACTTTAAAATCATCAAAAATTCTTACTCTGACCACCATTTAACTCAATTACCCAATGTGTTTTAGCTTTGGGGTGTTCCCCAAGGAGATTCACGCTTAACCAATCAGAGCGCGACTTGGTTAGTTTTATTTAAGGGGCGTTTCAATCTCCCCGGGGGAACCCCAAAAGCTAAAACACATTCGGTACATGTATAAACTCTAGATACTGTTAAATTGACCAATCAGAGCACATTTTCCCAGCCGTACGCATATAGTTTGAATTACGCGTATAGTTGTGGTTTTGTGGGCGGAAAACTTTCCAACTATACGCCGCCCCCTGTATTGTCGTAAATAAATTTACTATTTTTGATTTAAATATCCCTTTAGGAGGAAAGTTGTTTATTTTCTAGTTTGGTCTAGTACATTATGTGCGTTAAGTAGTACAGATGTACTAGATCAAACTAAAAAATACCAACCTCTCCTCAAGGGATATGGATCTCCACCCCGGATGCCTCGGGTAGCCAGACTAAATGAATGCTAAATTTGACTAGAATTGATGTTAGAAACAAACAAGGTTTACCTCAAATGGCCAATCATGTCCAAGCATTAAGCATTTATGCCCCTAGTGGGCTGAAAGGATATTCAGAAGGATCACTAGAAAAGTCACTCAAAAAGTGATTAAAAATATTTTTTACGACTTCAGGATATGTAATATGCAAATTTTGTATATCCAAAAAATCGAGCTTATTAGCGCAACTAGTGGAGATTTAGAAGAATTTTACTTTCGAGAATGGTAATGAAACACGAAAACGCAAGTTTTAAATAAATAAAAATTCCGAGAGCCCGTTTTTTGCCCAATTCTTTTTTTGTGTCGTTTTTTTGGACCTGAATTATTTTTCTGTTCGATTTCATTACCTGAAGACGAATAAAATTCGAAACATGTAACATGGTGTTAAAAAACTATTTTTAATAGCAAATAAATAATATATTTGTGCCTCGAAAAACCAAAAATAATAAATGAAAAAATCATAAAAATAGCCCTGCTTCAAATTGCAATTTTTTAAAATAAGTTCGTGGTGTATATTTTTGTACCAAAATTATCGATGAAAGAATATTATACAGAATAATTTACATAATTTCAAATAGGGCTTCCTACTTTAAGCCATATAGAAATCTCTTTTGGGCAGCAGAATAGATTTCGAGAAATATTTTTTAAACAGTAAAAAAGTTTCATTAAAATTAATCAATAACTATGGTTTATCTTCAATTCGATTCTTTTCCCGGTATTGAATGGCGCTGTACCAAATTCAGTGCCCGTAAATGACCTTGAAAGTGTTCCATCTCGAACTATCATACTGTTTTTAAAGTATTTTTTGGGGTCGGATCTCTTTTTCCTACTTTATAATTCGTCTTTTTTCGTCTGATACAATAGCAGGAAACAGTTATTAGCGTTATTGCAATAAAAATGACTCCAGCGGTTAAGCCAATAAGCAAATTAAATTTGGAATTCCGGAANGAAGGAGGAGATAGCTCTTGAATGTTTTTTTGAGAGGCTTATTGAAGGTTTCTGTGTTGGCGTAGGTTGGACTGTTTCAGATTACAAATAGTGCTTAATTGACCTTGAAGACTTATTCTTTAAGTTGAGCAAGTTTTTGCAGTAGCACTCAATCCAGATCAGCTAGAAAACGCGTGGAACAAACAGTCTAATCAACGACACCCACACCCTTAACCCTCCGAGGCATATAGCATTTTGAGAGGCTAAAGTCATTTTAAATTAGCAAAAAATGATGGAAAAAATGATCGCAGAAACTTCTCCTTCCAATACATTTTAAAATTCAACAATGTGAATTTGAAAATATTTTCTGAAATGTTTTCGGATACTCATTAAATCGAGAAAACTCATAATTTTTTCCTAAAAAACGTGAATTTTTCATGAATATTTTGAACTTATTTAAAAATATTTTTTGATTCCCAACAGATAAAGTCTATCAGACAATAGTATCAAGTAGACCAAAGCACTGCACAGTTATGAAGATGAACATACATTTCCTTTTTCTTAAAATAAAATGAGTGAAATCACTGGAGCTTATTTTTGTTTTCAATTTCAAAAAAGCTAAAAATCTCCAGTAAGTTTCGAAATTGAAAAGCTTAAAGCCTCATTCGGACAAATTTCAAATATTTAGTCAATTTTAGGGTACATGATTTTCCCCATTTTTGAAATCCTGTAAGCTTTTTTGAGCTTTTTACAATTTCATAAGTCACCGGGGCTTTTTAGCCTGAAGTTTTTATTCATAACTTCATTTGCAAACTTGAGAAAATTAGATTCCTTAAAATTAGTTCATATAAAGTAAAACCAATTACCACCCCTGAAGTTTTCTCCATATCGATAACGGAGTCCTCCTGCACAATAAGCTAGTTTTTTAGCCATAATGTTTATATATTCGGTTTTGAAAACACGTCACCTGATTAGTTCTTAGATAGCTGAAACTGAGCAGAAATATTTTTGTGAATTAAACCAAATGCGTCCGAACTTTTTTTGATTTTTCTCTGAAGATTACAAAAATTGTTTAACTTATTCTGCTTAAAATTGGAACACATAGTTTGATTCGGATTTTTATTTTTTCTAATTGTTTGAAGTGAGGTATCTAAGAGATCAAGATCGTTAAAAGCCGAATTGTATAAACTATTTGCTGAAAACTAGTTGGATATCTACAGTGAGGGACCGTATCGATATATTATTTGTGTTTAATTAAATCAGCATCACGTAACAGTATCAACTGTTTCTTAAAAATTTATAAGCTGTCCGTGTAAAAATTTGAAGAGACGAAAAACAATTTATATATCAAATTGCAAAGTTGCAAAAAATTCATAATTAAATGTACCAAAAGACATCCTAACGCTATGAATTTGCTGGAAACGGTACTAGCCAGTTCACCATTACAGTCGACCTGTAGAAAACTGCATGAATGTGTTTTTAAAATACCTGAAGACACCAGGAGTCGGCAGAACTTAGATCGTTGGATGAACTTGATTGGTTCGGACTTTTTTGATTCCGATCATCCGATCAAAGGTTTTTGGAAACTCCTCACCCGATCAGGTTCAATCCGATCAGTTTTAAATTTCCTCAATCCGATCAGGTCTTTTTACTCTCACAGGTTTTTAAGTGGTCTGCCGACCCTGGAGTACACGGGTTAACTAGTTAACTCATGTACTCGGATCCTACAAACAGCCGATAAATTCAAAATTTTCAAAATGGTTTACTCAGGACAATTGACGGCAATATAATAAAATTCATCTTCGGGTTCTAACAATTGGTGTATCAGACCAAAATATGAAAAATTAAGTTCTCAACATTTCAAGGATATTTTTCAAAACAGGACAAGCATTGAAAATACTATTATTGGCGGGAAAACCATAATTTTGAGAAAAAACTGAGCATGAATATCCTTTATACCTTTATTAACTCTAATAGATGGTAGGTTGAAACTGAAAGAGAAAAGCGGTTATTTGAGTAGTCAAGGTTTAGGTGTTATGAATATTGCTCCTCAACAATTATTGATTTCAGACTTAGGTGTAAAGTTTGTCTCACATGACTTAAAAATAACTAAATACAATACGCTCAGAATTTTTCTGGAAACAAGAGTTTACCACCCAAATCTTGCGGCACGACTTTTGCAATAACCGACGAACAGTTTCGAAACGCCATGAAAGACAATAGTCGACGGAATTTTTAATGGTTGATAGAAAAAAATTTTTTCACTTGAATTAGTTTGTATTAATTTATTCACTGGCGTGAAAGTTAATTTTTTGAGACAATGTCCAGTAGTCCACGAACTTTGTGTTTTTTTGTGAGAAAAGGGCCTCGATAAAATTGTTAGTCTTCAAAAAGTACAAAAAGCAAATTTAAACCAAAGATGGCTAGATGTTCAACTGCCACGAATCACGCTCGGCCTCATGACTTTATGAAGTACGTTAGATAAAACTTCATAAGCAACACCAAGAAAGAGCTGTAAAGTTTCATGCATCATCCTTATCTGAATTTTTTATCATCTAATTTCCTAATTTCAATATCGGACTTTTCTGAGGAATGATATCTGGAGAGCGTTTGTTATAAAACTACAGTAGATGTTTTTCTCAAATATGATGAAATTGCCGAATTTTTGAATGTATTTTGTTGAATTCTAGAAAAATCGCATTTAGTAACACGGAAGTGAATCTTGGAAAATGAAAGCTCGTCGATTGTCGAAAGTACTATCAGAGAGTTTTTTTTGAATGTTTGATTGTGGCGTCAAGTATCTGAGTTTAAAAATGGCTTAAAGGCCCGGATAGTTTTTATTTCATCTTTTCATTTTTAGCCTAACATTTTTGAAATGCTCAGTTTTGGAGCTCAGTCAAAAGGTTCTCCTCCACCAGTTTAGGAGATACAGTTTCGGCTCATACTACATTAAAAGCACAAGACTTGTTTGACAATGCATCAGAGAGAGTTTTTTTTGAAATTTTGATTGGGCGTCAAGTCTGAATTTAAAAAAATGGCTTAAGGCCCCGGATAGTTTTTATTGTCAGTCATTTTCATTTTAGCCTACATTTTTGAAATGCCTCAGTTTTGGAGGCTCAGTTCAAAGGTATCTCCTCCACCAGTTAGGAGATACATTGTCGGCTCATAACTACCATTTAAAGCACAAAGACTTGTTTGACAATGCATCAGAGAGTTTTTTTTTGAAATTTGATTGGCGTCAAGTCTGAATTTAAAAATCTTAAAGGCCCCGGATAGTTTTTTTTCAGTTCAATTCTTTCATTTTAGCCATTTTTTGCAATGCCTCATTTTGGAGGCTCAGTCAAAGGCATACTCCTCCCCACCGAGTTTAGGAGAACGTTTCGGAGCTCATATCCATCTTAAAATGCCAAGACTTGTTTGAAAATGCAATCAGAAGAGTTTTTTTTTGAAATTTGATTGGGCGAGTCAATTCTGAATTTAAAAATGTTAAAGGCCAGCCGGAATAGGTTTTTTCAGTCATTTTCATCATTTAGGCCTACATTTTTGAAATGCTTACAATTTGTTGGGAGGCTCAGTCAAAAGGTACTCTCCTCCCCTAGTTTTAGAGATACCGTTGGCCATTACTGCCACTAAAATCAACAAGACTTGTTTACAATGCATCAAGAGTTTTTGAATTTTGATGCGGCCCGTCAAAGTTCTGAATTTAAAAATGCTTAAAAGCCCGCGGATAGTTTTATCAGTGCATGTTTCATTTTAGCCTATACATTTTTGAAAAATGCTCAGTTTGGAGGGCTCTCTAGTCAATATGCTACTCCTCCACCAGTTTAGGAGATACCCAGTTTCGGCTCATACTCCAGTTAAAGAGCACAAGGACTTGTTGACAATGCATAGAGAGTTTTTGTTTTGAAATTTTTGATTGGCGTCCAAGTTCTGAATTTAAAAATGGCTTAAAAGGCCCGGATAGTTTTTATTTCAGTCCATTTTTCATTGTTAGCCTACATTTTTGAAATGCTACAGTTTTTGGAGGCCTCAGTCAAAAGGTGATATTCCTCCACCAGTTTAGGGGAGATACCGTTCGTCTCATACCTCCATCTAAAATCACAGACTTGTTTTGAAAATGCATTCAGAGAGTTTTATTTTTTGAAAATTTGATTTGGGCGTCAAGTTCTGAATAAAAGCTTAAAGGGCCCGGATCAGGTTTATTCAGTCTTTTTCAATTTTTAGCCTACATTTTTGAATGCTCAGTTTTGGAGGCTCAGTCAAAAGGTATCTCCTCCACCAGTTAGGATACCGTTTTCGGCTCATACTTCCATCTAAAATCACAAGACTTGCTTTGCAATTGCATCAGGAGGTTTTATTTTTTGAAATTTTGATTGCGGCGTCAAGTTCGTGGAATTTTAAAATGCGTAAAAGGCCCCGGATAGTTTTTATTTCATCTTTTTATTTAGGCTTACATTTTTGAAAATGCTCAGTTTTGGAGGACCTCAGTCAAAACGGCATCGTCCACTCCACAGTTTAGGAGAATACCCGTTAGTCGGCTCAACACCATCTAAATCACAAAGACTGTTTGAAAATGCATCAGAGAGTTATTTTTGGAAATTTTGATTGGGCGTAAGTTCTGAATTTCAAAATGCTAGCCCCGCGGATGTTTTATTTCAGTTCATTTTTCGATTGTTAGCCTCACCATGTTTGAACTGGCTCAGTTTTGGAGCTCAGTCAAAAAGTATCTCCTCCACCAGTTAGGAGATACATTTGCGGGCTATACTACATTTTAAAGCACAAGACTTGTCTTGACAAGCCATTATCATGAGAAGTTTTTTTTGAAATTTTGCTTCGGTGTCAAAGTTCTGAAATTTAAACATGCTTAACTCGGTAGGACTCGATTTTTCGGCACAGTACGTGACCATTCACCATTAAATCGCCATTTTACGCGCTTAAACATTATGAACAAGACCAGTTATAAAGTATAATCGATAAACTTTAAGACAAAATGACGTTCGTGTGGCCGTTTTTTATTGAAAATTTTTACTGTATTTACCAGTACTTATTTTTTGCAAAAAATTTTTTAATCACCAAACAAAACGTTTCATCTGATCAAAAAAAATTTCTAAGACTTTTTTTCATTACACCATGCCCTAAAATGATCACGTAGACCGTATATTCAAGAAAATAGGTTGGCAACAATAGTTCCTGTTGTTTTGTGTTTCAAAAATTGCTTAACCGTGATGAGCAACAAACACCTATTATAGGCTGGACTGCATATTTAAAATCATCTTAAACTATGCAAAAAAATCATCGTAGAATATGTCTCCTTCGCAATACATTATAAGAATTTTGCAGTGATATCAAACAAGTGACTTATTTTTTTTTTTGGAAATTTTGTTCAAATTTCGGAGGGTTGAATTTTTAGATTTTTTGCATCTATTTACATCTAAAAATTAAATGCGGACCTATTGCGTCAGATGTTAAATTTGAAAATAGCCGTTTTTAGAAAGTGTTTTGTCATTGGGTGAACTAACAAAACAAGATTAATGTGTAACAGGAACAGATATTTTATTTTCCAAAGTTCTGATTATTTTCAAAAAATTTTCAATTAAGTATTTACAACGAAATTTTTTATTATTAAAAAAATAATCTCGAGGCATTAAATATTGTCCACCAGAGTCACTGCATTAGTATATCGACCAGAAATATACTCAGAAGTGTACTTATGGCTTTTATAGGGGAAAATAACATTTTTTATGAAATTGCTGTGTATGGCTATTTTTTCATCAAAATTTTAAGAACCTAATTAAAAAATAATTTTTGATGATTATATATTAAATCAACTCAGAAAAAACGTAACATTAGAGTCAGATCAGTGCTGGCATTCAATTCCAATACCAAAATAATTTGTGAACGACCACTGTGAGCTGTGTAATCACCTGATTGCGATGTACCTTGCTTTATCAGTAAATTTTCCTAGAACTAAAATCAAAATTCTAGATATCAAATGTCGGATGCAAAAATATCATTCGTTTGAATTCCTTATGCAAAAAAAATGGAAACTCTTAACTACTTGGCTTTCCTGTAATAGCGGTTGAACAGACCTATTATACTAAGGTGTCGTGCCTTGGGCGGAACTTTTTGTTTCTGTGGCTCACACCGGGTTATAACACTTTGAAAAAAGTGAATGTGGTTCTTACGAAGTTGTGTTAAGTTTTTTTACATTACATGTCAAGTCGAAAAAACGATTCACGTGACTTAAAATTAAGAATGAGTTTTGGCCCAAGTACCCAAATCAGATACTTAAATTACGCCGAAAAGTGTCTTTGAGGACAATACACAACCTAACTTTTTAAGGTTTTGAACATACATATATTTCCAAATTACACGTCACGGTGAGTTCTTATTTTCAAGAAATAAGGATTTATTATATGACATATTTTAAACTTTATTTTTGGATTATTTCGTCACGTGATTTTATTCAGACTTCTCCTGTAATGAGAAAAAGTCTTTAAAACGTTTGAGGTTGGACCTGGGAATTTTTGACCGTAATTGAGCATACTTTTTCAAATTACTGTATATTGGTACCATATATTTTTTTTCTTAAAGTACTCAAATCATGCGAAAGCCCCTAAAAGATCGTAACGAATTTCTAAGCTCTTAATGCATTACAGTTATGGCGCTCCAGCGTTTAATAGAAGCATCTCCAGAAGTCATAGCTTCAAACTGCTGATAACATAAAGGAGGCGTAGGCGAGAGAGAGTGAGAAAAATGGAATAATTAACCGATTGGGTTTTTTTGTTATTTCAGATTTCTGTTTGTATCATTTTGTGCAAATTCGGCCTCCGCCGTTTCAGAATAGAGCACCTCTAGAAGCCCAAACTTCCAAAAATAATTATTAGATAAAAAAGGTTTGCGAGCAGGTGTGAGGCTGACTAGTCTCTAGGTTCTTCAGAACCAATAAATGTAATGAACATAATTTCAGAGTCAATTTTACTATATATTTTGATGAAGAATATAATAATTGTTCAAATGGAACTAGGGAAACTTTGAAGTTAACTTAACAGTAGTTCAGAATATAAATAAACGTTTAAATTAGTTGATTATAATGCACTGTTGGCCCGTCACTGGGGTACATTTTCGCGAATTTTTTTTTCTCATCCCATTAAATGCCTTTTTTGTTCATGGGATTTTTTTTATTTTTATTTGATTCGCAAATTTGCTGAATATATTTTAAGCTATTGAAAAATGTATGTTGATAAATGAAACATTTTGCTTTAGATGGCCTCCGACTATAGAATGCGTCACTAGTTGCCGGAAATCGAGTCTGGGTACACAGATTCATGTCTAAAGTTACGAGTTAAGGCCGGATAGGATTTTTTTTGGGAGTGAAATTTCAAAATATCCGATTTCGATTTTGTATGGATAAACTGAAATTTTTTGAAAATGAATTAACTGTGAAAATCATGCCAAGTGATACACTTATACTATATTTGGCTTAATATTGTTAAAATAATCAATAATTCATTATAATCGAGGAAACTCATATTTTTTCCTAAAAAACGTGATTTTTTCATGAATATTTTGAATTATTTAAAAATGATTTTTTGATTCCAACAGATAAGTCAATCGACAAAAGTATAAAGTAAAAGAAAGCACTGCGCAGTTATGAGTGATTACATACATTTCCTGGAGCTACCATGACGGAGTATCACGTGGTTTTAATACCAACTTTTTCACTCTAATTTTAAAGTTAAAATACTTTTTTTTTTCAATTTATTCAAATTTATATATTAAATTAAGTTCCTAAGTTATAGTTCAATTATAATTTTATAATAGATGAATTGTTTTGGTGCTGT
Source organism: Oikopleura vanhoeffeni (assembly GCA_004367855.1). Classification (NCBI taxonomy): domain Eukaryota; kingdom Metazoa; phylum Chordata; class Appendicularia; order Copelata; family Oikopleuridae; genus Oikopleura; species Oikopleura vanhoeffeni. The sequence continues at coordinate 233,985 of SCLH01000877.1, read as the reverse complement.
GAGTGTGCAAATTATCCCCCTTGAAAGGGGATATATACCTAGGGGACTTTTTCTTATGCCTAGGTGGGTAAGTAGTTTCAACGATTTCTCCCAAGCCGTAGTTTCGTTGCAAAATTATGATTCAGAGTAAAAACAAGAGCGCGAAATAACACGAGAATATTTAAATACAGTCCACAACCTCTAACTGGAACACTTACGACCTACAAACGCGTTCCAGTTAGAGGAAGTGTTCCAGTTAGAGATACCCCTATAATTGTGCTTACAAAGCTACATGCATATTAAATTGCTTTATTTTGTGGTCAAATTCGTTTGGTAAATGAAGAAAGTTTTGTGTATAACATAATTTATATTACACAAGTCAATACAGCAGGCAGTTTTGTCTCATTTTTTTGAAAAAAAAACTTGTTACAGAAGTTTGATTTGTTTTTTGTTACGAATTTCTTAAACCGCTAAAACCACTGTTTAATCCGTCAAAATTCTAATTTCTTTCTAACACAAACATTTCGTCGGAATTTGTAATTTCTTCATCGGCATCATGGGCTGTACTTAGAAATCTGTGGATTCTTCAGCTTCTGAAATCTGTTCAAGTAAGCGATTGATACGAAATATTTTTCAAATATTTGTGATTTCTGAACATTGATTTCGAAAGTATCGAGACCAGCAATTTTCAGAAGCAATTACAGTTTATTCTTCGATGTTTGTTAGAATATCTTAGGAAATTTGATTACATTTTTCTTCACTCGTGTGAATCGAACTCAGGCCAATTTTTCTTTGAAATTTTTCTTCAAAAACTTTCTGG
>SCLH01000877.1:222576-233165 GCA_004367855.1 Oikopleura vanhoeffeni | reverse complement strand
TAATTTCGAAAAATTAACTTGATGCGCTTTTTTTTTTCTAATTTCCACATAACGCTTAAACATGTCCCGAGGTTAATGGTTTTCTGATATCTCGTTCCTTTAATTTTCACGGGTGACTTCAAGACATAATTCTTCCCATTGGTCTCGCCACTGATTTCCCTATTTGACAATCCTTTGACGATTAACATTTGACTTCAAAAAGGTGTCTACCCAGTTGTCTAAAAACTGTTGCCTATATTGGACCTCACCCACTATAAGAGGCTGCGATCTAGGTATCCACTTCTGGCATCGATTTTATCAACCGAATTTATACATATTGCCTATTCTCCCAAACATCAACATATTTTACCAATTCCTGTACTCGCTTCATTCTCTACCAACCGTTATAACTCATGCGTGCGGAAGTCGTGTGCGCCCACCAACCACTTGCCCTCCGCTCCTCTCTCCCCGCTCTCTCCTCCGCTGTCTGAGAATCAGCAGCTCGCCAAAGGTGTCCATGTTGTATTAATGCCTGGCGCATAAATTTAAATCGGAGTGTAACTACACTTTCCAGCAATTCACTAAGACAAGTTGATCTCTCTCTCCTTGAAGGGATGTTATCGCTGTTTCTCTGTTGCTGTTTCTCTGTAAAATATAGATCAGTTCAAAAAGCACAATTTTTTACTGTTCTAGTTAGAGACAAATAGACCGACCCTAAAAATATTTTCAGCGGCTGATTAAAAAAAAATTCGAAAAATTTTGAACAAAAATGAGAAAATTTTCGAACTATTTTCAAATATGTTTGACCAAATATCACAAAACTATGCCATATGATTTTTTAAATAGCATAGGAAAATATGTGGTCGCCTACGCGAAAAGTTGAATCTGCCATTTTGAAGAATGTTTTTCGTTGATTTGAAACAAATATTGAAAAAAATGGACAAAAAATAAGGAATTTATGCCAATGGGCAACAGTGAGACCAATGGGCAGGACTTTTTGCCAAAAGCTCCGGATCCACTGTTCTATATCCACTGTTCAATAATTATTGCGGTTTAAAAGGTGGCGTAGTTGTTATTTTGGTATCAGTTGATTCAATCCGATAATACCGTAGTTTTTCGCTCATAAAAAAAACATTTTTCCAAAAAAATGCGTTTGCACTATCAACAGGGACTGTCAGCTTAGGATTCGATTTTTTGAAAATATATTCGATTTAAACAATTATTTTTTTCTAGGGTAAATCGATATCAGGAAAAAAAAATTACTCTTCAAATTTTCAAAAATGCCCAGAGTAAATTTAACAAGTATCTCCCGAAAGTAAAAAGATAACCACTCCGTGACAGGTCGACGAGTCCGATTCAAATGATGCTAATTTCGAAGAGATGATCGGCTAAAATTAAATATATTTTGCTTGACCATATATATATTTTGCTCTTTTATATATATATTTTGCATACATATTTTGCTTGAGCATATAAACAGTGTGTTTTTTTACTTGCGAAATGAAAATTGTCATTTGGGTAATTACGGCCGATAAAAAATGGAAACTAGGTGGATTATATTTTCAAACCCTTAAAATCGGCTATTGCTTGGCTTTCAAAATAAAATCTACCTAGTTACCATTTTTAATTGGCCGTAATTATCCAAATGACAATTTAGATTTCGCAAATAAAAAAAAACTTTTTTTGATAGTATTTTAAATTTGATATCAAAAACATCATAATGTCACCCCCGATTACAAATTTAAAGTCAAATTTTTAGCACTTCAATTTAACAAGTTCATTTTATTTTGAGGTTGCTTCTTATGTACCAAAATTGGCCAACCGTGTTTTTTGTCTCTACTATTTACATATGTATACTGTATTACCGAGGTGAGTATGAAACAAGCGAGACTCTCGCTGCGAGAGCTTCTTTCGTACTCAAATTGGTCTCAATAAATAATTTGGATTTAGCTCAATCTGGGTACGAAAGACACCGACTCGATTTTTTTCTTCAGTCAATGAAAAATAAATGTTAAATACAATTTTACATTGCAATACATTTTTTATAATGTTCAGAAACGGATCATGAAACATTACTTTGGTGGTATATTGTAAAGAATATTTAAACCCAGTAAAAGTTTTTCATCAAGCGCTTTTTCACATAATTGTTAAAACATTACTTACAATTATTTTTTTTTCTAATTTCTCTAGCTTTTAATCAATTTTAATGATCTAATAATGCATTTGCAAATGCGCTTTAAAAATAACCGTGCAGCGACACCTTTGGACAAAGTGCGACCAATCAAAATCAAATGAGGCTCATTTTTTCAGACTATACTTTTTTGTAGGTTAAGGAGTGGCATTAGTCTGGCAGATTGGTACATTTTTAAGAGCGATTTATCCATCATGATGCCCGAGTAACTTTAAAATCTTATTTGCCTTTTAAAACAAAATGAGGAATAATATTTATAAGTTACTCGGGCATCATGAATCATGATCGATATGGAAAAATAATCTCAAAATTGAACATAAAATACTAACATTATTAAAAGAAAGGAAATTTTGATTCAAAATCAAAAGAACAAATTGATAATTAATAGAAAATTTATAACTTTGATAAAAATCAATCATGTCCGTTAATTTTACTCAAAAATTAATTGAATTCAAAACTGAAAAATATTGGCGCAAGGAATATGTTTTTTTTATAAATACAAATCTAATATGAAACAGAATCACATAAACCAGCGCAATGAATTTGGCCTTCGAAAGATTGTTACTGTTTGAAAGTTTAATTAATCAACTTGATCCGTAGCTAACTTTATATGTTATGTGAGGTTGTAATCTATCCGCATATCATATAGTAACACAAATAAGTGAATGTTTTTTGTAAATCGCATAATCTGACAAAGCGCCCCCAAGCGGATGTTTTTCTGAAAACATCACAACGCTGTGATTAGTCCTGTTTCTCAAAATACTAATACTCTTTTCAAACTAACTAACCTAGTCTCTAATTGCTTTTGATCATTTCATCAAAAATTTACGTAAAATGTGTAAAGTAAAAAATAAGAAAAAGTGCATCTGAATTAATTAGATCATGAGATATTTCGATATTCAATTTTTTCTGAATTTTAATAGGGCAACAAATTTTTCGCCATTTTGCTTTTGTTTTTACCATGTTTAGTTTAGTAATCTTTTTTAATAATTTAAACGCATTCAAATTGTATATGCATCCAATTAGGGAATACTTCGAATATACGAAAATCTAGCTTTTGCTTTGAGCGCCTCCGTTGAAGATGAAATAAAAAAAATAATTCCAATTTTTTCTTATTTACTTTGATCTTTTTTTGAGTTGTTCCTTGCGCGCCGTGTTCAGCGTCCATTATTAGTGTTACAAATTTGAAGACACAAAAACATGTGAAGGTAGTCTTTCATCATTTTAAATATGTTCAATTATCAAAAAAGAGTCATTCAAATAGCCACATGATGCAAAAGGTATTTCCGCTAAATATTGATTTTGTTATTTATCAAATTCAACAAAAATGTTGATATCAGTCTCATTTTATTATTTATTACGATCTGACAGACATACAATTTTATTTGATTCATTTTTGAAATTCAAAAAAATGATCCCTTTTAGCCTTGCTTAATTTATTTTTTGAATATTTTTTGTTCATTCAATTGAAAAGTAGCCTAATTAAGAGAAAATCTTCAAAAATTTACATTTTGCTCAACAAATATTTCAAAAATGTAATCCTTGTGCGCTTTGAAATAATTTTTTGGATTTATTTAAGAGCAAATTATTAGAATTCCGTTGATTAAGATAATTCATGAAAAAACCAAATAGTCAAATGAAAATTCAAGCGATAAATTTAAATTTCTCAGGCGTCTTTTCTCAGAAACAACCTTGGGAGTTTAAAAATTTTAGCTTGAAATTTTTTATTTGATCTTGATTTTTTATGAATTATTCTTGAATCAAGGAATTCTAATAATGTTGCTTAAAATGATCCAAAAAAATTTATTTAAAAGCAAAAAGGTTACATTTTTCAAACCAAATAAATTGTTACAAAAGTACGCTTTTTGCTTTAAAATTATTTTTTTGGATTATTTTAAGCCCTATCCATTATTAGAATTCCCTTGTTTAGTAATATATTTTCATGAAAAATAATCAATGTCAAAATAAAAAAATTTCAAGCGAAAATTTTAACTCCAGGTTGTTTCTGAGGAACGCCGGAGAGTAAGTTAAATTTTTAGCTTGAAATTTTTTATTGACAAGGTTTTTTTTTTATTGATTTTTTCATGAATTATTCCTTAATCAGGGTCTAATAATGTTGTGCGTATAAAATGAATCCAAAAATAATATTTCTAAAAGCAAAAGGTACTATTTTCAACAAATTAATCAAAAAATGTATCCTTTTGCTTAAAATTATTTTTTTTTGGATTTATTTTAAGCCTACATTATAAGAAGTCCCTGACTTTAGAAAAAATCATGAAAATAATCAAGTCAAATAAAAAATTTCAAGCGAAAATTTAACTGCCAAGGTTGTTTTCTGAGGAAGCGTGCCGGATGAAGTAAATTTTTAGCTTGAAATTTTTATTTGACTTATTTTCATGAATTATTCTAAAATCAAGGGACTTCTAAATAATGTTAGGGCCTAAAAATAAATCCAAAAAATTATTTTAATAGAATAGTGTATACATTCAAACAAATATATTCAAAAATGTACCTTTTTGCTTTAAAATTATGTTTTTTGGATTTATTTTAAGGCCTACATTATTAGAAAGTCCCTGATTTAGAATAATTCATGAAAAAATCAAGGTCAAATAAAAAATTTCAAGGCGAAAAATTTAAATTCGCCAAGGTTGTTTCTGAGGAAGCGCCGAGAAGTTAAAATTTAGCTTGAAATTTTTTTAAATTTGACTTGATTTTTTCATGAATTATTCTTAAATCAGGGATTCTAATAATGTAGGCGCTTAAAATAAATCCAAAAAAAATTATTTTAAAAGCAAAAAGGTACATTTTTCAACAATATAATTTCAAAAATGTACCTTTTTGCTTAAAAATAAAAATTTTTTTTTTTTTTGGGGAAAATTTTTTATTAAATTTTTTAAAAGCCCCCCCCCCCCTCTAAAACAAAAATTTAATTAAAAGTTCACTGATGTTAGACATAATTCATGAAAAAAAAGTCAAAATATAATAAATTCATAGCGTAAAATTTTAACTCCATAGGTTGTTTCTGAAGGAAGCGCCGGAGAAGTGTAAAATTTTAGGCTTGAAATTTTTATTGACTTGATTTTTTCAGAATAATTATTCTAAATCAGGGACGTCTATAATGTAGGCTTAAAATAAATCCCAAAAAATTATTTAAGCAAAAAGGTACATTTTTCAAACAAAATTAATTTCAAAATGTATCCTTTTTGCTTTAAAATTATTTTTTTTGGATTTATGTTTAAGCCTACAATTATTAAGAAGTCCCTGATTTAGAATAATTCCATGAAAAAAATCAAGTCAAATAAAAAATTTCAAGCGATAATTTTAAATGCCCAAGGTTGTTTCTGAGGAAAGCGCCCGGAGAAGTTAAAATTTTAGCTTGAAATTTTTTATTTTGACTTGATTTTTTTCATGAATTATTCTAAATTCAGGGACTTCTAAATAATGTAGGTTTAAAATAAATCCAAAAAAAATTATTTTAAAGCAAAAAGGTACATTTTTTGCATCAACAAATAATTTCTAAAAAATTGTACCTTTTGCTTTAAAATTATTTTTTGGATTTATTTTAAGTCCTACATTATAGAAGTCCCTGATTTAGAATAATTCTCGAAAAATCAGAGTCAATAAAAAATTCAAGCGAAATATTTTAACCTCCCAAGGTTTGTTTCTGAAGGAAGGCGCCGGAGAAGTTAAAAAATTTAAGCTTGAGAAATTTTTTATTTTGACTGCATTTTTTCATGATTATTCTAAATCAGGGACTTTCTAATATGTAGCTTAAAAATAAATCCAAAAATTATTTTAAAGCAAAAGGTACATTTTTCAACAAATTATTCAAAAATGTACGCTTTTTGCTTTAAAATTATTTTTTGTGTGATTTTATTTTAAGCCTGACATTATTAGAATTCCGTGATTAAGAATAATTCATGAAAAAAGTCAAGTCAAATAAAAAAATTGCAAGCGAAAAATTAACGCCCAAGGTTGTTTCTGAGGAAGCGCCGGAGAAGTTAATATTTTAGCTTGAAATTTTTTATTTGACTTGATTTTTTCATGAATTATTCCTAAATCAGGGAACTTCTAATTAATTGTAGGCTTAAAATAAATCCAAAAAAAATTATTTTAAAGCAAAAAGGTACATTTTTTCAACAAATTTATGTTCAAAAATGTACCTTTTTGCTTTAAAAATATTTTTTTGGATTTAATTTTAAGCATACATTAATTAGAAATTCCGTGATTAAGAAATAATTCATGAAAAAATCAAGTGCAAATAAAAATTTCAATGCGAAAATTTTAACTCCCAGGTTGTTTTGTCTAGGAAGCGCCGGAGAAGTTTAAAATTTAGGCTTGAAATTTTTTAATTTGACTTGATTTTTTCATGAAATTATTCCCGAATCAGGGAACTTCTAATAATGTAGGCTTAATAAATCCAAAAAAATTAATTTTAAAAAGGCAAAAAGTAGCATTTTTCAACAAATTAATTTCAATAAATGTACCGCTTTTTTTTGCTTATAAAAATTATTTTTTTGGATTTTATTTTTTAAAGCCTACATTATTAGATTCCGGTGATTGAAGATATTCATGAAAAAATCAAGTCAATAAAAAATTTCAAAGCGAAAATTTAACTCCAAAGGTGTTTCTGAGGAAAGCGCCGGAGAAGTTAAAATTTTAGCTTGAAATTTTTAATTTGAACTTGATTTTTTTTCATGGAATATTCCTAAAATCAGGGACTTCTAATAATGTAGGCTTAAAATAAATCCAAAAAAAATTAATTTAAAAGCAAAAAAGGTACATTTTTCAACAAATTATTTCAAAAATGTACCTTTTTTGCTTTAAAATATTTTTTTGGATTTAATTTTAAGCCTACATTATTAGAATTCCCGTGATAAGAATAATTCATGAAAAAATCAAGTCCCAAATAAAAAATTTCAAGCGAAAAAATTTTAACTCCCAAGGTTGTTTCTGAGGAGCGCCGGAGAAGTTAAAATTTTAGCTTGAAATTTTTTATTTGACTTGATTTTTTTCATGAATTACATTCTTAATCAGAGGAATTCATAATAATGTTGGCTTAAAATAAATCCAAAAAAATTATTTCAAAGCAAAAAGGTAACATTTTCAACAAATAATTTCAAAAAATGTTACCTTTTTGCTTAAAATTATTTTTTTGGATTTTTATTTTAAGCCTACATTATTAAATTCCGTGATTAAGAAATAATTCATGAAAAATCAGTCAAATGAAAAATTTCAAAGCGAATTTAATTTCTCAGGGGCCGCTTTCCTCAGAAACAACCTGGAGTTAAAATAGAAAGCTTTGAAATTTTTTTTTTTATTGATTTTTTCATGAATTATTCTTAATCAGGGGAAATTCTAATAATGTTGGCTTAAAATAAATCCAAAAAAATTATTTCAAAGCAAAAAGGTACATTTTTCCAACAAATAATTTCAAAAATGTACCTTTTTGCTTTAAAAAATTATTTTTTTTTGGATTTAATTTTAAGCCTACATTATTAGAATTCCGTGATTAAGAATAAATTCATGAAAAAAAATCAGTCAAATGAAAAAATTTCAAGCGAAAAATTTAATTTTCTCAGGCGCTTTCTCAGAAACAACCTTGGGAGTTAAAAAATTAAAGGCTTGAAATTTTTTTTTTTAGCTTGATTTTTTCAATGAATTATTCTTAATCAGGGAAATTCCTAATAATGTTGGCTTAAAATAAATCCAAAAAAAATTATTTAAAGCAAAAAGGTTACAATTTGTTAGACAAATAATTTCAAAAATGTTCTTTTTGCTTTAAAAGATTATTTTTTTGGATTATTTTAAGCCTACATTATTAGAATTCCGTGATTAAGAATCAATTCATCGAAAAAATCCAAGTCAAATGAAAAATTTCAAGCGAAATTTTAATTCTCAAAGGCGCTTTTCTCAAAACACTTGGAGTTAAAAATTAAAGCTTGAACATTTGTTTTTTAGCTTGATTTTTTCATGAATTATTCTATCAGGGAATTCTAAATAATGTTTGGCTTAAAATAAATCCAAAAAAAAAATTATTGTCAAAGGCAAATAAGGTACATTTTCAAACAAATAATTTCAAAAAATGTTCCTTTTTGCTTTAAAATTTTTTTTTTGGATTTATTTGATTTTAAGGCCTAACATTATTAGAATTCGCGTGATTAAGAATAATCATGAAAAAAAATCAAAGTCAAATGAAAAATTTCAAGCGAAAATTTAATTTCTGCCAGGCGCTTTCTCAGAAACAACCTTGGGAGTTAAAAAATTAAAGCCTGAAATTTTTTTTTATTGAATTTTTTCAATGAATTATTCTTAATCAGGGAATATCTAGATAATGTTGGCTTAAAATAAATCCAAAAAAAATTAATTTCAAAGCAAAAAAGGTACATTTTCAACAAAATAATTTCAAAAATGTTCCTTTTTTTGCTTTAAAATTATTTTTTTGGATTTATTTTAGCCTACATTATTAGAATTCCGTGATTAAAGAATAATTCATGAAAAATCAAGTCAAATGAAAAAATTTTCAAAGCGAAAAATTTTTAATTTCTCAGGCGCTTTTTCTCAGAAACAGGCTGGGAGTTAAAATTAAAGCTTTGAATTTTTTTTTTTACATTGATTTTTCAATGAATTATTCTTAATGCAGGGAATTCTAATAATGTTGGCTTAAAAATACAATCCAAAAAAATTATTTCAAAGGCAAAAAGGTAGCATTTTTCAAGCAAATTAAATTTACAAAAAAATGTACCTTTTTTGCTTAAAATTATTTTTTGGATTTATTTTCAGCCTACATTAATTAGAATTCCTTGATTAAGAATAATTCCAATGAAAAAACCAGCAAATTTCGAGAAAAAAATTTCCTATGCAGTTGACAATGAAATTTTTCTTGAATTTATTTCGAACTCCCTTTGCAAAACAGGTTTTCCTGTTTTTGAACACTTTTCTTGACTACAATACCGCTGAATTTTTCGTAAATTTCGAAAACAATTACTCTCGTTTAAAATAAATGTGAAAGTTTAGAAAACTTACGGCATCCGCCAGGGTCAGTGGTGGCGATACCGCGGGCATATCTGGGACTGGCGAATTAGCGTAGGACACTTTGTCATACAGTTATCAGCGGAGCATATTTTGCAGCTGGTCAATGTTCTTATTTCTGATTAAAAGAAAAAAAAATCCAAGGAGGAAATTTCGCGACATAATTAACAGATTTTATCTTTGGAATCTTAATCGCGCGCGAAGTTAAGATAAGTTTAAACGAGATACGTCGCGTAGTCTGCCCACTTTTTTGACAAAAGATGCTTAATTTTTGGTTCAAGATTGTTCCCGAATTTTCTAGGAAAGTTATTTGTTTAAATTTCAAAAAATAATTTTCGGCTGTGGATTATTCTTAATCAGGGAATTATAATAATGTAAGCTGATAATAAATTCAAAAATAATTATTTTAAAGCAAAAAAAGAGTACATTTTTAAAACTATTTTTTGACAAAATGTACCTGGCCAATCAGCGGCACTTCACGTGCGATGTGCGGAACACATCAACAACATTGATTTTGTATTGATATATATCCCTTTAACGAGGAAGCGTATATATTTTTTAAAATTTTGTCTCGTATATTAGTACTTATTTAGGTGCATAAATGTACTAAAGAACAAATTCGAAAAAAATATCTACCTTTTCGTATAGAGATAATGCAGGCATATTCTCCTTATGCACACTTTTGGTGCCAATCCCGGCTTCTACCATTTAAAAAACAACACTACTTTTTGCTAATCATGGCCGGGATTTGCACAAAGTGGTGATAATGGGATATAGATATTTGGGCGAATCCTGAACAAATAAATGCCACTCCTAATTTAAACTTAAATTATACTTAATCATAAAACTTTCCTTATTTTTTAAAGCATTAGAGATGCGGTTAAAAATGAGAACTGTCACGTAAAAAATGTAGTAAACAATTTTTCGAGGAATTTTTATCTGCAGTTTGGTCATCTACATAGGACACGATTAGGTAAAAAAAACATGTTCAAAGTCGAAAAACGGTTCCACAGAGCCGGGTTAGGCGGGCTGAGAAGTTATCTCACAAAAACTTTTAATGGAAAAACTCGACTAAGTTTCAGAAAAATCCAGATAAGGTTTCTGGAACATGCAAGTGTCATTGTTAATATAAAAATCAAGGGCGCTTATCTTAAAGAGTGTCCTAATTCTCAATAATTTGACCGTACTGAAAACAAAGATACCCAAGAACCATTGTTCTATAGCTCGAGCTTTCTATACTCGACTTTTCAAAAATACAAACCGATTTTGAATATCAATTTGAAATTGTTTGTCGTGTAATTTTCAGATTTTGCAGTTTATTCCCCAATCCCGGTCTGGAGAATGCCGTTTTGCTTAAAGCTAAAAGTTAATTTTTTGAAGGGAAAAG
>SCLH01000877.1:194552-222555 GCA_004367855.1 Oikopleura vanhoeffeni | reverse complement strand
TTAACCATGAGGTGATATCGAGAAACGTTTTTTTGCATCAACTGCCAACTAAAAAAGCTGTAAGAATAGTAATCGCTATTTAGTAAATCGGCTATATTTCAGAAAAATTGGAAAAGTTTTTTGGACATTTCTGGAATTTTAGAATTTTTCTGAGATTGAGCGTCGGGTTCAATAAAAAATCATAAAATTTCTAATAAGCTCATCAAAAAAGAATTTTTCATGCATTCTTTTTTCCGATTATAAATTTAATTATTAAATATCACATAACAACACATCTAAAACAACACATTTTTATCGAAAAATTAGAAAAAAAGTTGGTTGACCTAAATTTAGCCTAAAATATTTTTAAACTTTTCCTCATAGCGCCGGACAATTGTCGTGTTTTTGCGTTTTTCCGTTGAGAGCATCTTATACGTGTCGAATACAGCTGCTTTCCCAGAGAGTTTTTAATGTTTTTATCTTGAAAATATCATATGATATCTTATCGGTATTTCGGAAAACAAATTTGGCCATAGATTATTTGTTTTTTGAATGCCTATAATTTTCATCGTGTCGCAAATCCGGTTCGTCAAAATAATCTGCATCAACAACATTTTCATCAGGTGGAGCAGGTTCGGTTCCATGTCCAAGCTGTGCAAGACCAGCTGTGGTTCTGTCATACTGAAGTTCGTCCAACTGAAGTCAGGAAAATCCTCCGCCATTTTTTGTTTTTTTTCAAATTAATTCTAGTTCTGGTCGAAAGAAAAATTTTTGTTTTACCAAGATCGAACTAGAAAAGTTTTAAGATAGTCCAAGATAGTGAATTCGCTCTCAAATTTTTTTCTTTTTACTCTCAAAATCGTTAAAAATAACTTGTAAGTTTCATGTATCAAAACTACAATGGAAATCCCCTACCTGCTCAACAAAAACACAAAAAATAAAATTATCGGTGATATTTGGCACTTTTGGGCGATACGGCACTTTCAGCGATATGGGAACAGATTATCAATTTATTTGTTCATAAATGAAAAACGCGTGGGCATTGGAAAAACGTCATAATTTGAAAGGTTTTTCAAAATTTTAAAGGAGTTTCTACAATAGGTTTAAATGAAGTTCATATACCAAAACGTGGAAAATTCCCGTACATTAGAACCGTAACGTTAAATATGACTTCATTCAAAACGCCCACCCAACGTAATTTGAAAAAAAAATACAATCGCCACAACCAATGAGGCAATATTATTATGCAAAAATTAACCCATGGCCCCGACAATTAGTTGTCTTTTTTTCGGCATTTTTTGACCGTTTTCCGTAAAAATTTCTAGCATCACCTTTGGCCTTTCGGGTTTTTGGCCTTCTAACTGTCTTTGCTTTTGCATTTTTGGCCTTGGCAATTTTGGCCTTTTGCGGTACAATTTTTAAAAAAATTGCAAAAGGCCAATTTTGGCCGTATGCAATTTTGGCCTTCTACTGCCAACTCCGGATCCGAGGTTAGTATAGTACCACTGTTAACAGGCAAGCACCAAAAGTTCAAGTATAAAATTCAAAAATTTTGTTCAATAGAATCTGCTTATCTAGATTATTTAAATTGTATTCTTACAGATATATCAACTAACTTATTCATGGATGAATTTAAAAATTAATTTCTTTACATTTGAGAATCACCATACTCTTTGGTTTAAACAGAATGTCATTGATTTTTTAAAATTATTAGATATTTCGCGCAAAATTTTTATTATAATTTTTTTTTGGGTTGGTTTACGGTACTTGACCAATGTGATTAACCATTAAGTTAAGATTCTTAACTCCCGTAGTGTTTTCGAAGCCACAGCTTCCTCTCTATACTCCTTTTAGGAAGGAACTCCATCTCAAAACGTCTTACTATCTCTATAGCGGTTTCGAATCCACATAATGTTGTCTTGTGATTATCTTGAATATAATTAAGACAAGGGTCTTGTATGAACCGCTAAATTTATCGGTGTGTAATCACTCAATGACAATGCACTTAGACAACATCAGTGGGATTCTGAACACGCCTAGAGATAGTAAGCGTTTTTGAGATGGAGTTCCGTTCCGAAAAGGCATAATTTAACTTAAAGTCTGGAACATTTTAAATTTGTGAACTACGGGAAGTTGAATTACAACGCCGAGTAAGAAATGTGTTTAGTGCTTGGATATTCGATTTAATCTGGGACTATCCATTTGCTGACATGCCCGCTGATTGGCTAATTACGCCACACGATTTTTTCAAAACCAAAACTTTTATTTTCTTCATTGCAGTATTGTACTTTCTTTATAAAACAATTTATATAACAAATTGAGCTCGAAATCTGCCAAATTCTGTGTTAATTCAGTTTCTGTGAAAGTTGTTTAATACCTTACCAAAGTACTTAAGGGTGTCGTCGCCAGAAATGAGGCCCTAGAAACAAATTTCCCAATTTTTTTTATGCCTTTTTTATGAAAATTATGGAAAATAACAAGCATTTTTGTACTCGTTTTATTTTGAATACATGGCTAGGAAAGCACTTTTAGTGAAAAAATCGTATGGAAAATTGATTGCTTGATTTTTGGAAAATTTTGAAACACGATTTACAAAAAAACGAAGTCAGAAATTGGACCAAAACTCACCATGGGGTTTGCACGAACTCTTTCAGGCTGCACATTTCATCAAGGTTTCGAATGTGTAACTTCAAATCCAGGGAAGAGATACATTTGATTGAGGACCCTAAACCAGGGTCAAAATACAGTTTTTGGTGATCTGGAGAGCAAATCAAGAATTTTCCCAAAACTCACCTTGGGTTTTGCTCACGTTTGTCTGGTACATTAGTCATGAATCAATTGTTTACCCTAAAAACTCAGGGAGGAGTACATTTTGAAAATAATTCACGTTATTTTTGTAAGCACGTTTCTGATTGACGAGCCATCCGTCACTTTATGATTTATTTAGGATGCAAATTTTTGTTCAAATATTCAGAGAGAGTGAATTTTGGTCCGACGATTTGTACTTTTGCTCAATTGGTCATTGAAAAACCGTTGCCTTAAAATGCGACGACCACCCCCCTTAATAAGGTTACAATTTTAAAAATTATGAACTTTTATAGCGAGAAATTTATTTGGTCTTGTTCACTGAGGTGTTGACACCCTAACTACCTGTCTTTCGATATTGGTCACTTACTGGATCGGCTGGAGGTCGATCACACATGTACATCAGCTTGAAGATCCAACTTCATGAACTAAATTCTGAAGATCCATATTTTGGATATGCACTAAAAAGAATTAACTTAACCAAATTTGCAAAGGCAAATTGTTATATTATAAATCCGGGAAGAGGATGCCCATTTTAAATGTAAATGATACCAAAATTTTGGCTTGATTTACTAAAAATGGGCCTCTTCCCCGGATAAAAGATATCTTCTATAGATATTTTCGAACTCAGTAAATAAAGACAAAAAAATTACCTGTCGCTTTTTAAGGTTTGGATGAAATCAAATTTGGATGACCAAAAAGGAAAATTTTGGTTAACTGGTCATAATTAGTTTGTTATATTTTTAGGAAAATACAACTCAGTGGTATATTTTTGTGTTAGTTTCGGAGAGATCCAAGTTGACCTTGAAATTGTCTTGAGGTTATCTATTGTACAAATAAAAATGGCAAGTAAGCTCAGTACGTTTTTTACGGCTTACCCACCATACTTTTATGGTTGAATTTGATGAGTCATTGCAAAGAGATTTTGGTACAAAATTTTAATAAGAAAACTATTATGCTTCCGGCGGTTGCTGCCGGCTAGAATATCATGCTACGTTGTTTGTAATTTGATCTTAAAATGATAAATTAACTTTGAAAAATTATCTCAGCAAATACAAAGACCACGAAAATCTACGCCGATTTCAAAAAGCGAGACTGTAAATTTAAACGATGTACAATTTTGAGTTGTACGTACTGGAATAAGACAGATAAATTGTAATCGTCTTGATTGAAGAAGTGTCATTTGCACTGGTCGAAAAGGTCGGCTTCTTTTCTGAAAAACAGTCCTTTCCAGTATGAATTTTTAAAATCAGCAATTTGAGAGTATTCAGTGGCGAACACATTTTGAGTTTAATTTTTTCAAATTTTGATCTTTTCATGGATGTTTCACAGTTCGGTAAACTTTTTTGGTGTTTCCAATATAAATTTTGTTTCTATTCTCACTGGACTTATTTAAGGCTGGCATTCGATTAACAACAAATAAACTGGAACATTTAAATTTGTTTTTATTCTGATGCGATCAAAAATAATATTTTTTTTTCCAATCAAAGTAAATCGTGATAAAATGAGGGTGATCTCTATACGGCGTGTTCGAATCGCATTCTGTCAAATCCCAGACCGCCTTATCGAGGTTGATCGGCTGATAATAAAAACTCGGCGCTTCCAAAATAAGCACCCTTGCCTTAATTATACTGTATATTTATACTCAAGACAATCACTAAGACAACATTAGTGGGATTCGAACACGCGCTATAGATCACCATCATTTTCAAAGATTCACTGTGGTTGGAAAAAGGATATAAATATTTGAAGGAAAACACCCTTCAAATGGCAGTTTTCACTCTATTCGAAGAATAATTTTCAATATATGTTCAAAATATAAATTTTTGTAATAATTGAATTTGGCTTATTATATTTTTGTGGTTGTTGCCGAACTCTTGGACTGAAAATTTGCAAAGACTCGGGAGAACATAATCTTCAGGATACTGATTTGGAAGATGCCATTTCTTTAAATTAGTAAAAATGAACTAGTACACTGTAGAAAAAATGTGGATTATTCGAATTATCGTATAATACGATTGTACAATACTCAGGTGGAAGCCGTTTTGAGCGTGCGTAGGTTTAACTTATACATGTATACGCAATTGATTCATATTGTAAGAAACGATGCAGTACTAATAGTACTGTACTATCGAAAAGTTCCAAATGCAATAGATTTTATTGCCGAATTCATAGTTCAAACATTGTGCCCCGATGACGTGACAAAATTCGGTCAAATCCGTTAACTAAGAAGTGGCTATTTTTAGACAAAAACTTCGTTTTAGTTTTCTGGCTTTTGAGGGATTACTGGAAATTCTGCTAAATACATAATGTATTATGAATTTTGTTTTAACTAGGCCTCTCGCATCTTTCCTGATCTGATCGCTTCACAATCTTGAAAATGAAACAATAAAGTCGAACGTTGATAAAATATTATTATTTATTGAATTTTGAAAAGTTATTTATTCAATTTCCTGTCATGCTCATTTTCTTCTTCTTTCCTTATGATAATAATTCCGAAAATTAATTTCCATTTGGCTCGTTTTTAAAAATTTTATATGTGTGAATAATATATAGTAAAATATATTTTTGGGCAAATCGTCAGTGATAGAATTCGGCATTTCTAGGTTCAGAGACAAAATATATCAAATAATTTTGGGGATAATCCGGATCAAACCATTTCGGCCTCAATAGACAGACCTGTTAGTAAGCAAATCGTATGTTATGACATCGGCCCCTTATTTAGCCCTTATTATCAGATTAAACATCTTAACGGGCTGAAATAAACTTTCAATAAAATGGCTCAAAAGCTACTTGTTTTTGTAAACTAAGTTCTTAACGTTATATGTTGTCCCCAAAAACTGGCGTTTTGTTAAACAGTTCAGTATTAAAATTAAACGATCAATGAATTCACACTTTCGATGGTCAGAAATAATCGAACGCGGAAATTGACTCTTTAAAAATTCATAAGAGCATCAGTGAATTCAGAGTAAACCAGAATTTTTTTAAAAGTGTTGCCCATTGCCCTCACGGTTGCCCATTGCCCTCACATGAAGGGTGTCGCCCATTGCCCTCAGTAGTCTGGTTTTTTGACTTTCATACATGTTTTTTCTGCAAAGTATTTTCTGAAAACTTAAGCCCCAACCTGCATTTCTGTGTTTAAAACACAGATACCAAAAATATTTTGGGAAAGTATCATTTTGGCCGGCGGAATATTCGAACAGACCCCCGAAAGTTCCCCATATTTTTAATTTCAAGAATTTTGGCATTATCAATTTTTACGCACGGCACCACCTGGTGGTGTTATTGGCGGTCACAGTTTTGAATTGACAATTTGAGAAGGTTCGCATCGCGCGCAAGAAATTTCATTTCGTAAAAATTGTCCTCCATGAAATTCTCTCTAAGATAGACAAATGAAAAGTTTCCGGAAGATAAGAACTGAATCAAATACTTAAAAATAAACATTTTTCCGCCTACGCATTTTCAATTGTTAAATTTCACCTTCAAATTACTAAAATTTTTTCTTCAAACTTATCTGACAAAAGTTTATTCTGTTTTAACCGAAAATTCGTTGCGGTCACGCTCTTGCGGGTTTGAATTAGAAAAAAATCCATATTTATCTTCTTTTTGTCAAGTTTGAATACAAGTGTGTTTAAAAACACTAATGCGCAGGTGAGTAATATAACATTTTAAACAGGTGAGGGTTAAGGGGGGTTGTATCGGCTGGAAAGACTTTTTCAGAGGGCCATAAGTTATGGCCCATAACGCTTCACTCCAACTTCGGATTAGTATGAAAATTTTCAGATTGTTAGTTCGTAATCTCAATAATAAAATTTTTCGATAATTTTGAGAATTGCATGTTGAACCAACCGGTAAATCAGGTTTACCGGAAGCAAAAATAAATTTTAGATGATTGTATTTTTTTACACCCAGCATCATAAATGTTTGATTGTTTTGCTAGGAAATTAAAATGTGAAAAAAATGTTAAGCGAGCTTTTTCAAATTTCATCCTGAAAGTGCCTCGAAATCGACAAAAACTGTCGTTTTTCATAGTTTTGGCCACGGAAAATCGTATTTTTCCTACATGTTACTGGCAATACTATTTTCACATTTACAATAGGTACTCCTGACAATTACGCAAAACATGATCTCCGTTTTATTTTGATATTCATTGTTTATTATGGTGGAGTACGGTTTGAAAATTATTTTTTGACCTCAAGGTCATTGTATGAAGTTGAGAGTAGCACCAAAAAATTTTTAGTATCAGTTTTCTGGAAATGGTATTATAAACTATGGTCTAATTATGAGCAGTTCCAGCGCTAGAGAGCAAAACATTTTCTCATATTCGAAATTTTTTTTTCGAAATTTTTATCTAATATAACTTAACATGCCTACTTGACTTCGGAAAATCAGCTCTCTTTCACTTTTAAATTGCCCGATATAGCCAGTCGATACAACCCCCTTATGGGGGTACTGGTCGCTGGAATTGAATTTTCTTGATTTATAATTAGCCAAACAGGGCTTTAAGGGGGTTGTATAGGCAGTACATATGATATGTAACATGATATGTAACATATCTTTTGAACTGGAATTGCTGTCAACTTAATTTCACGATTTCTGATCTCAACGTGGCCTGTTTAGTTATATGAATTTTAAAAATTGTGAAAAAAAATTCAAAATTTACCAAAAAAATATTGAAATTTTTTCTAAGTGTCTTAAATGAGAAAATGTTTTTTGCTCTTGCGCGAGAACGGTAAATAATTTGGCCAAAGTTTTTAATCTCGTTCCCAGCAACATAATAGTTGCGAATTTTTTGATACTTCTGAAAATTTGATACGATGACCTTGACCTCAAAAAATAATTTTCAAACTGTGATCCTGGGAGTTAAGGCCAGAAATTTGAACACCGGGCGATACTTTTTTTTTCTAAATTGTCTCGAAATGTTCTGTATGTATGAAAATGAATTCATTAATACAACGAAAAAAAATACGACTTTTAGTGCGAAAAACTACACTTATCGATATTTTTAAAGCATTTTCAGAGTGAAAATGAGAAAAACGACAATACTTCTTTTTTTGTTATAAAAATATACATTTTCTGTGAAAAAATGAAATTGTTTTGAAATAAGACGGAAAAATATACAACTTTAAAAAAAAATTTGCTCGCGGTTAACTCCAATACAGTTAAACTTTCACCCCTCTGCGATACGATCCGATCCAACACAGTTAAAATATTACCCCTTCCGATACGATTTGATCCAATACAGTTAAAATTTCACCCCCCACTCCGATACGATCCGATCCAATACGATATTTTTTTCTTTTATGCCGATCCCTGTGTCCAACATTAATCGACCTAGAAATACTTGGTAGATTTTAAAATGAAGGCATATATTATGATATACATAGGGAATAAAATAAAAGGAATAACACGCCTACGTTTTTCTACAAATTCGTATCTTTTTGCCCTACACGCCTACACATTTTTGGGGAGGACCATTCCCTCAACTTGAACAGGTTAGTATTACATTTTATGATTTGTTAGTGAGCTTGTGCTGAAATTTATAGCTTCAATTCAAACTAATGCAAATAAGCAAAATCTTCTGTAGTCTGATAGTTTTGAATTCATTCGTAGTAAATCCTGCTTATTAATGAATAAACTTTTATATCGAACTAGCATCGTTAAAATTTTATTTACAATTTTATACAGCAGGAGCAAAATTAGTAATTATTAGACACCGTTTTTCGAACGGTTTGAGGCGGGATTCCTATTTAGCTTCTTACAACTTTAAAAGATCTTCAAATGCCAGCCTACCCCTTTTAATGTTAACATTATGATTATAAATCGTTCCAATAATTCGCTCAATTTGATTATGGAATTCCCATTTTTGATTCCCAAGAATATGGGCGCATCCTCCAAATTGCCAGAACATGACGGATTGATACATTTCTAGAAGTTTTCGGCACTTTTCTTGATAAAAAGGTTTTGCCAACTCGAGTCGAAGTTGATCAGCTAACTTTTTGGGTAGCATGTCAGTTTTTTCATCTAAAATTACAATTTTCGTTATTAATAAATTACAAATGAGAGCTTGAACCGTGTTTTATGATGTTTTTTGTGACTTGGGTTCTAATTTATATTCTTTTCCCGACCGAACTGTCTCTCAGAAGTTAATAGGTTTCTTAGGATGCTGAGAATGAATATATAAACAATTGAACATCGAAACAATTAACTAGAACATTTGGTCCAAATCGGATCATTTTTCCATTTTTTTTTCGAATAAATTTGAGATTTATCATGAGTTTTTGACAAAAAAGTTTGGAAATGGTTCGATTTGCGTAAATTATTTCAATTTTGCTCTGAATTTGTTTGGTCATTCCGAGCTATCTAGGAAATCAATAAAATAATTGTTTCCAACTGTTGGAATTCAAGAACCGAAATGTGAACGGTGTGAACACCCTTTTTCTACTAAGAGTCATATTGGTTAGGTATGCCGTGTTCAGTTCAAACAGTGTAGTAGACTTTAGTGTACCGATCTTGCCAAATATAACAAACACTTTGAATTCAGATATACGGAAACTGTTGACTGGATTGCAATTCTAGCGTTTTGGTCTTATTTTGACCAAGGCCGGTCTTGAGCTTAATTTAAGCGGATGGTCGTCGCATTTTAAGGCCGTTTTCAATGGCCAATTGTAGCAAAAGTACAAATCGTCGGACCAAATATCACCTCTCTCTGATATATTTGAACAAAAATTTTGCATCCTAAAAAAAATCTAAAGTGACGGATGGCTCGTCTAATCAGAAACGTGCTTACAAAACTGACGGAATTATTTTTTCAAAATGTAACTCCTCCCTGGTTTTTTAAGCTACAACATTGATTCATGACTTGAAGTAACCAGACAGAACGTGAGCAGACCGCTGAAGAGAGTTTTGGGTTAAATTCTTGGATTTGGCTTCAGAATCAGCAAATAACAGTATTTTGACCCTATTTAAGGGGTCTCAATCAAAATGTATCTCCTCCCTGGATTTTTAAGTCACACATTCGAAACCTACATAAATGTGCAGCTGAAGAATCCGTGCAAATCGGTGAGGAGAGTTTTGTCTAAATTTTTGACTTGTTTTTTCGTAAATCATGTTTTAAATTTCGAAAAATCAATAAATTTTGACTTTTTGCATACGAAATATTTTTGAACTCATCAAAAAGTGCTTTCCTAGTCATGTATCAAAATAAAACGAGTACCGAAATGCTTGTAATTTTTCATATTTTTATAAAAAAGGCATGAAAATATCCCGACTCATAATTTTTTTTTCAATCCCGATCCCGTTCTCGATCCCACATTCCGTTCCTCAATCCCGATCTCGTTTTAGAACACTGCTTAGGGGAGTGGGTGTCGCAAATTTGAGCCTCTTTCAAGATCATTTCCCGCCAAACTAGCAAAAGTGATATTTCAAAAACATATGTAACTAACAGAACCAACCTTCGCGGTAATTTTGAATTTAACAGTAAGCTGATAACCAATCCCAACTACGCCGACCCTACGCTTTTACACAAAGTTTCCTTAAAGACACGCAGTCGTACCCTACTCCTTCATTTTCATCATTTTATTATTTTTGAGTGAGGCTCCTTGTTTGGATGAAGCCAACAAATAATGGCCAAATTGCTTTTGATTTTTAAAATTTTGCTTTCGGCGGCCAAAAAGACCAAAAAACGTGAAAACAAAAATTATTGATTTTTTTATGATTAATATTGAAAGTCGCGCTAATTCTTTCTTTTTTTGACGCCTCAAAAATTATTTTGAAGCATTTTTTCTGGTTTCTAAAATCTTTGTCAAAAATTCAGGCTCAAAATTGAAAACGTTGAACATGGCCCTCAGAGACCGCGAATCAATATTTTCTTAAAAAAACTTGCTAGTTCATTGTCAAACCAAGTTTTGCGCTTTGTGCAGATGACCCTAGTATGAGTCGAAACACTGTGTCTCTCACCTTGGTGGAGGAGATAGCTTTTTGCCTGAGCCCGCAAACTGACCATTTCAAAATTTTATTTGTTCGCTTTAGTTTTTGTCCGGCTCGAAAGCAAAATTTAAAACAAAAGGCTTTTGCATTATTTTGTAGGCTTCTCCGGGCCTGACCAAAAAAAGAATAAAAATGATGAAAATGACAGAGTAGTACGAACTGCGGTGTCTGTTTAAGCGCATTTTTTAAAGCGTAGGTGTCGGCGTAGGTGGGATTGTTCAGATTACTGTTAGTTTCAAAATTACCGCGAACGGTTTTTTCTGTTAGTTACAATGTTTTTGGAATTCACTTGCTAGTTTGGCGGGAAATGACCTTGGAAAGGCTCAAATTGCGACACCCACTCCCTTAAAGAACTACAAGATTTGAATTCTGCTTATCTGAAATTTCCTTAAAATTTAATTAATTCAATAAGTTCGAACAAAGAAAAAATTTTCCAGTTGAAGTTAACTTTGATTTGTAGCTTATTTTCAGCACAAATTGTTCCTAATCAGAATAATTATCTAAGGAAAAAAGTCCATCCCGAGCCCAATTTAAACCCTTTTAAGAGTACTTGTCGCATTTTAGGCCAAAAAACAGGGTTTTCAGCGTCGCCTCAATGAAATCTAGAAACAGCACGAACATATGGATTTCAGTTTAGGGAAATATGAACATTAATCTTGCTTCCACAAAAACACATCGGGAGGCCTCTGATTAGCGACAATCAGGAACGACCTTTTCAAAAGTGGCACTATTTTCACTTCAAAAGCCTACTCCTCCTGAGTGTGAAGATAGAGAATACTTTTATAGCGTTATTGCACCACAGAGAAACGTAGGCAGAGCCCCCTGTCGAGTTTTACTCAAAAAAATTTCATCCGGCGCTTAAATGCACGCGAAAAACTTTTTTTTTTTTTTTGGGCCCAAGTTTTTTGCTCATTTAAGCGCCGGATGAAATTTTTTTGAGTAAAACTCGACTAGGGGCTCTTGCCACGTGCTTTCTTGAGTCAATAAAAGCTATAAAAGTATTCTCTATCTTCAAAACTTCAAGGGAGGAGTATGCTTTTTGAAGTGAAAATAGTGCCACTTTTGAAAGGTCCGTTCCTGATTGGGCGGCTAATCAGAGGCCTTCGATGTGTTTTGTGAAGCAAGATTAATGTTCAATTATCCCTAACTGAAATCATTTATGTTCGTGCTGTTCTTAGTATGTCATTGAAGGCGACGCTTTGAAAACCCTGATATTTTGGCCTTAAATGCGACCAGTACTTCCCTTAAGGGGTGGTCGTCGGCAAAATTGAGGCTCTAGAAAAATTTGAGTCGCAAATTATTTTCATGCCTGTTTTATGAAATATGGAAAAATTACAAGCATTTTGTACTCGTTTATTTTGATACATGGCTAGGAAAGCACTTTTTGATGAGTTTCAAAAAATATTTCGTATGCAAAAAAGTTGAAATTTCTTGATTTTTTGAATTTAAAAACACGAGTCAAAATTTAGACAAAACTCCTTCCGTGTTTTGCACGGAGTCTTTCAGCTGCACATTTAGTTGTGTTTCGATGTGTGACTTTAAAAATCCAGGGAGGAGATACATTTTTATTGAGACCCCTTAAAAGGGTCAAAATACTGTTATTTTGCTTGATCTCAAGCCAAATTCAAGAATTTTCAAAAAACTTCCTTCAGCGGTCTGCTCACGTTCTGTCCGTTTACTTAAGTCATGAAATCATTGTTGTAACTAAAACCAGGGAGGAGTTACATTTTGAAAAAATAATTCCGTCAGTTTTGTGTAAGCACGTTTCTGATTTGACGAGCCATTCCGTCACTTTTGATTTTTTTTTTAGGATGCAAAATTTTTTGTTCAAATATATCAGAGAGAGTGATATTTGGTCCGACGATTTGTACTTTTGCTAAATTGCCATTGTAAAACGGCCCTTTAGTTAAATGCGACGACCACCCCCTTAAGTTCAAATTTCGTTTGTCATTCCCACCCCTAGTTCTATTTTGATACTGCCCTGTGTTATTCAAGCTTCAAAAATTGATTGCTTTTCTCCCCTTTTCCATCATTTTTAGAACCAAAAACAAGCAAAATTGGCAAACGGGACGGGGAATCATCAAAAATTCAATCCTTTTGGAAGTTGCGGTGTTATCTGTCATTTTCAAGTTCAAAATTAAAGGTTTTGCTAGCTGAAAGTGTCATGATATTATTTCAGTCAAAGGTGAACTTTTGGGAGTATTTTTTTGCTATTTCACATTTCGAAACAATTCTCTAAGTTGCAAGTCGGTAACGCCCGCTAACTCTCTCTCGCAGATATATTGGCAAATAATTGATCTCGATATCAATAGATCTGGCTATACTCAAATCTCTTAAACAATCTCAATCAAATTTCACAATGAAGAATTTTTGAGACATATACTCTCTCGGTCAAACTCGCAATCCATAACGTATCAAAAAATAAAAAAAAAGGTAGGGCTTATTCAAAATTTATAGCATTTGACATAAAAATGAATGTCAGATATTAATTGAAATATTTCAGAATCTCTCATCGGAAAACGTCTGCAAAACTAAAAATGTGAATTTCTAACAGAATCATTCCACAAAATAGGAAGGATACTTTTCAAAGTATATAACACTCTCTTTTTTTGTGGATTTTGGTGTGTGTGTTTTAATATATTGGTTTACTAATTTCTGTTTTTTTTTTTTCCAGAGCTAATTATGCATCTGCATGACTGCTCATTGTAGCATATGGTTTCTGTGAGTATTAAAGAATTAAGCTTGAAAAAAATAATCGATATTTGCTCTTAAGTAAAAAGTAAATAAATGTTTAGGATGGGTGAAACTTGGAGAAAGGAGAATTTTGAAGGTGTTGATGACCAAACGACCTATGGGATCGAGTAGATAAGTGAAATTGGGAAGAAAACCTTTTTACAGTTTTTTTTCCAAAGTGATCTAAACAATGACCAAAAATCGTTGATTTTCGGTAAAAAATTTGAAAATTTATGTCGAAAAATTCAAAAAAAAATCTACTCAAAATTTGACCACAGAATGCTTCCTCGGATTTTTCTGAATAATGGGAATCCTTCATTGCTCAACCCTGGGTTCACCCCTCCTAATTATGTTATTTCCCCTATTACACACTGGTTCCGGAATATCCCGGTCGGGATTCCGACCTGTATAGTCTTACTAGTGCGTTTTTAGTAGGTAGAGCCGGGATATTCCGGGAAGTGTGAATAGAGGATATGGATTAATGATGCCAGACATCAGAAAACCCTTTCTCGACTTTTAACTTTAATTCCCGGAAAAATTTTTTTTGAAAATCGAGTAGTTCTTCAATGAAATTATTAGAAAAATAACCGGTTGTTACAGAAATAACTAATTCTTTTTGCAAATTGAATGTTCTGGGTTTTAATCATAGTTAAAAGGGTTTTGTGAAGAAAGAAAGCACACTCATTTTTGAAAAACATCGAATAAAATACATGGGATGTGAAAATTGAGTATTTTTGATAGGTGAGCATTGTTGGCAATGGGCACATGCTTTAGTCCAAAAAGTGTTGCCCATAAGGGCAACCCATTGCCTTCACTGTTTTCCATTGTTTCAAAACAACTGTTAGGGTAGGCTAGCCAAGATTTTTTCAGGGTGTTTGTAATATAATTACTACTATGGGTTTATATGAACATAACGCGTAAAGGCCAGAACGTTTGTAATTAAGCTAAGTGTAGATTTTGCTCTTTAGAAAAGACTTTTTTGTTTATAATGACTGTTCCTAAATGTTCGTTAGAAAGTCGACCCAAGGATCTTTTTGGTGTTTTCGGAGCAATGTTGGATGACCCATGAACTTTGTTCCGTTCTTTACTGGTCGAAGTTTTGTCAGTTGTCCTAATTCTTAGATGTCAAATCGGAAGCGTCGGTCATTAATTCAGTAAAAATACCTGGAAAATAAAATGAAATTGCTGATTATACTGCAATGTTTTCATAAAAAAAGGGGGTTTTGGAGGAATCGAAGTAAAAATTAAATAAAAAAAATTATCTTGTTTGTCTTTGTATTGGAATAACTTTTGTTAAAATTCAGAATTTTGCGTTTATTATTTGAAACATCCTTGGCCAGTCTAATGATAAATAGGCAGCATGAATAAAAACAAAATTTAATTGGAGCAACTCAATTCAAAATTGACCTTTTCTCAAGTAACTTACTTTTGATGCATGATGACGGTAATCTTTGGACGATAGAGTTTTTAGAATGACTATGATTTGCCACTGTTTATGCTCTCTGTCTGATGTTATTTTGCTCTGCTGGATGTTTTGACTTTTTCAAATTCTCCATTCTCAATAAACCATTTAAAGTTTTTACCAGTAGTTGCGCGGGTATTGCGCTCACCTCCTTCAGGAATAGGCACTAAAATAAGTTGAAGTTCATAAAAAATTTGAAATATTGGTTTTTATTAAATTCCACAATTCGAATGTTTGCGATAAAAAGTGACAGAAAATTAACAAACAAAAAAAAAATCAGATTTATGTTTTCCAAATAAGAATGGGGCTTTTAGGATTATCCGATCTATATTTATTGAAATAAATGATTAAATTTTAAATAGACGGTAAAAAATGTGTTTCAACACACCACGCTTTTGAATTCCGTGCCTGTGATGGCTGCCTCTTAAATAAAGCATAGGCGTGCTAGGGTTCCCGTGAACATGCCCACATCGAGTGTTTCTCATTTGAGGTGCGTTATTTATATGTTATAATTTTAGAATACAAATTGCGGAATAATACTCTGATGCTGACTTTGGAATTTTGGACGGGACTAAAATCATCACTTAAAAATTTGAAATTTTAACCTGGCGAACGTCTGAATAAAGTCATTAAAACTTGTTAATAGTGTTTTTTTCTAATTCAGCTTAGGTACTATAGTAATCATTAGGTTTTGTGTATGAGCGCGGGATAGGGAGTCCCTATTTAGGGACCCTTAACTTAAGGTTACAATGTAGATCACTCATTGTAATATGCTATTAAATAATCCAAACCTTACTTCATGAAGCATCAACCGCTCAGAACACCTTCCACGCTGAGTCTATAGTATCACATGAAATAGTTATTTTTTTTAAACTCTCATCCCAATCCCCACCGTGAAAATGTAAGGTTTTTCTTAATTATAAAATATTTATTTTTAGACGTCAAATTAAAGTTTCCCGGTCCCTATTTGACATATCATCGATAAAATTTTACTAATATTTATATAGCCAAACACTAGCGCAAAACGGGGAAAATCTATCTCCTCTCAGGTTTTATTATTGATAAAAACTTAAATTTTGATACACCCCGTATAATTACTATACAAAACTTTACAATTGGCGTTTTTGTCGATAAGTGCTATCGTTTTTCTAGAACATTGCAAAAAACCCATCGTCTTTTAGACATTACGCCTCGAATCTATATCCTCCCAGGTTAAATTTGCAAATAGCTCAAAATTTTGGCAAAAGCTAGTTTCAAAACAAATAGAAACTTTACAAAGTTCCGAGAAAAATGTGTCTTTCGGAGTTTTCCGAAAGTTGGCTCCAAAAGGGAAGTTTTACTAGTTGGTCAATATTGACACAAACTTTTTGTTGAAAATAATTTTGAGAAAAATACTTTAGAAAAATCGAAAAACGCAAAAGGTTTCGGATTTTTTGTGTCATTTCGGGTTGTTTTATGCGTTTCAAACTGTTTTGAATGTTGTACTTCCATATTTGTACAGTCATACTTTGTAAGAATTATTTCTAGACTCGCTTATTTAATATTCCCTTATAAAGGTAATTGTAATTTTTTTGGTTGGTCTAGATACGTGTACGTAGAGTACTCTCTCCGCATACATTAAGTACTAGACCAAAACTCGAATTGCTTGACAAATCTGGTGTCCACTATCAGGATAATTCACTCGCTGGCTTCAACTGTGAGAAATTTTGAGCGTGAGTAACACAAGGCAGCGGCTATTCCAAAACGAGTGTGGCATCTCAAAATTATGTCAACCAATACCATGTGTGCCACTCTGTGGAGAAAGACGTGTGATGAAGCAAAATCACATAATTACTTTTTGCTCAGTACAAAGTGGACTCGAGTTTATGTATCTTTGTCGGTTATCTCAATGATTGCTGAGACCTGCATTTGACGCTTTCATAACATATGGTCATCGGGATTGACCGAAAATGTCGAACAGAATATGATAATTGTGAGTGAAGTCGCTTAAATACGATATCGATCAGAAAGATTAATAGTAATTTGACTCAAGTTCTATTTTTTCTTAAAAATTCAAAATAAAGTGAAACACAGGCTTAAATATTTATTGAGCTGTACTATGTTTAATTTATTAATCGTCATTTCGTTGAATTGTTTTAGAAAAAGCTTAGATAAGTCGAAAAAAAGTGATAAAAAATTTAGCATTTACCACTTCGGAAAAAGAACTGGAGTGAATCCAGTGCATCTACTGTTTCCCCAAATTAGCGTAAATCCAGTATTAGTTTTTTTCTGGTCCGATCAAAAGCAATACGTTACCGATCCGATTTAACCAAATGCCAGTCATTCAAAAACCATATGAAGACAATATTTAGTTGTTCTTTCACCAGTTTTCCTTTCTTTTTCCGGTATCTGAACCCCACATCAGGTCCCTGATATTTTGTAAGTCTGGAACTGGCATCATTGAAAACTACGCCAGTGTCTCATTGGTCCATTTCCCCGCTGGTTTTGTTTACCTTTCCCCCACAGATGCGACCGATTCGGATATCATTGTTCTTTGGGGTAAAGTATTTGCGCCGAATCGCCACTTGGAATCAGGCCTTTGAAAATATGACTTTATTCAATCCACAATGCGCGTCTACTCAAGATCGAATGAGTAAACGAATCTGATTACTTTTCAATTTTATTATTTTAAGCAAATTCAGTATTTGTGTGTTATTTTCTTAATATTGAAAACAAAAAATGTTTTGTTAATATTTTTTTCACGAATTTTCTTTAGGAAAAATTGTTATTAAATTCGAAAAGGCCCTCTTAATTAGAATGAAAATCGACTTGGCCACGAAATTATGTCCGAAATTTTAAAATTGGAAAAAATGCCGCACTGTCATTGGTCGAAATATGACTTTATCCAATAATTGAATGGGAGCTTTAATTTTCTTAACATTATTTTAAAAATACACGACTGTTTGCATTTCGAAAATGTTAAAAGTCTCTGATTTGCGTCCAAAATTGGACCTTTATCAACTTATTGAAATTTAACCTGATATTTTATGCTTGGAATTTACTAAGTTGAATCAGATGAATTTTAAATATCATTACTGTTGCTTAACGATTTCTTGAGGCATTATGACGCTGACGTTTTGTCCAAATATGTTAACTCGTAGACTTGTTTCTGCCATCTAGCTGCCATTCACTTGTAATGATTTTACGACGCTTAATCATTTGATGACAAGTCTAGTAACAAATTATCAATAAACTTCAAAAACAAAATTACGTTTGTGCGTTTTTTTCTGAAAAAATTTTTACTGTATTAAAGTTACTTATTTTTTGTTAAAATTTTTTTCGAATCCCCGAATAAAAGTATTTCTAAGATTTTTTATTACACTATAGCCTAAATATCACGTGACCGTATATTCAAGAATAAGGTGAATAGCATCTTTTCAGAGGTGTTAGAAAATATTCTACAAGAACTAAAGGAGGCAGTTTACTAGAAATTTTGTTGGGAACTATTATAATTATTTTTTAAAACAGAGCGATAAAAAAATCATCGAAGTTTTATGGCATAGGTTTAAGATATTAAATAGCGTTTTATTAATTTATTATCGCACTTTTGTGGTAACTGCGAGGTCATTTTTTGCGATTTTTTCCGTCTAAATCCCCCGAGTTTAAATGCCGGCATCATTTAGTTTAAAAAAAAATTGTTTCTTTTAATTGTACAGCAAATTGGCTGAATTGTATTTTAAGATGACAAAAAAATATTGTTAATAATTGAAACTTTGCTTATATGGCTTTGATTTTAAGAATGACGCTAGATGGCATAATCAAGTCCTGCGCGTACAGTCTGTACCGTACAGACTCACTTCAAAAAGTATNACACGCAGTTCGTACCTACTCCTTCCATTTTCATCATTTTCATTATTTTTTTGAGTGAGGCTCCGGAGAAGCCTAACAAATAAGGCAAAATTGCTTTTGTTTTAAAATTTTGCTTTCGGCGGCCAAAAAGCCAAAAAACGTGAAAACAAAAATTATTGATTTATTTATGATTTAAATTGAAAGTGCGCTAATTTCTTTTCTTTTGACGCTCAAAAATTATTTTGAAGCATTTTTTCTGGTTTCTAAATTTTGTCAAAAATTTAGGCTCAAAATGAAAAGTTGACATGGCCCTCAAGAGACGCCGAATCAGAATTTCATAAAAAACTCTCTAGTTCATTGTCAAACAAGTCTTTGGCTTTCAGATGCAGTATGAGTCGAAACTGTATCTCTCAACCTGGTGGAGGAGATAGCTTTTGCCTGAGCCTCGCAAACTGACCATTTCAAAATTTTAATTTTTCGCTTTTTCGCGTTTTTGTCCGCTGAAAGCAAAATGTTAAAACAAAAGCGCTTTTGCATTATTTTTAAGGCTTCTCCGGAGCCTGACACAAAACATAATAAAAAATGATGAAAATTGAAGAAGTAGGTACGAACTGCGTGTCTTTTTAACATGTTTTTTAAAAGCGTAGGTGTCGGCGTAGGTGGGATTTTATCAGATTACTGTTAAGTTCAAAATTACCGCGACGGTTGATTCTGTTAGTCACAAATGTTTGGAATGTCACCCTTGCTAGTTTGGCGGGAAATTACCTTGGAAGAGGCTCAAATTAGCGACACCCACTCCCTTAAGGAACTTACAAGATTTGAATTCTGCTTATCTGAATTTCCTTAAAAATTTAATAAATTCAATAAGTTCGACCAAAGAAAATTTTCCAAGTTGAAGTAACTTAGATTTTTAGCTTATTTTTCAGCACAAATTGTTCCTAATCAGAATAAATTATCTAAGGAAAAATGTCCATCCCGAGCCCAAACAACCCTTTAAGGGGGTGGTCGTCGCAAAATGAGGCTCTAGAAACAAATTTTCCCAATTTTATTTTTATGCCTTTTTTATGAAAATATGGAAAATTACAAGCATTTTGGTACTCGTTTTATTTTGATACATGGCTAGGAAAGCACTTTTTGATGAGTTCAAAAATATTTCGTATGAAAAAAGTTGAAATTTCTTGATTTTTGGAAATTTAAAACACGATTTACAGACAAAACGAGTCAGAAATTTAGACAAAACTCAACTTGGTGTTTTTCACGGACTCTTTAGCTGCACATTTATCTGGGTTTCGAATGTGTGACTTTTAAATCCAGGGAGGAGATACATTTTTATTAAGACNGACGACCACCCCCTTAAGGTTCAATTCGTTTGTCAATTCCCACCCCTAGTTCTATTTTGAAGACTTGTGTTATTCAAGCTTTCAAAATTGGTTGCTTTTCTCCCCTTTTCCATTCATTTTTAGAACAAAAAAACAAGAAAATTGGCAAACGGACGGGAAATCATCAAAAATTCAATCCTTTTGGAAGTTGGGTGTTATCTGTCATTTTCAAGTTCAAAATTAAAGGTGCTAGCTGGAAAGTGTCATGATATTATTTCAGTCAAAGGTGAGTACTTTTTGAGTATTTTTATGCTTTTTCAACACTTGAAAAATTCCTCAATCGCGTAACGCGTAACTATTCGCGTTCTGGCAAATAATTGAGATATCAAGATTGTTATACAAATTTTAAACAATCAATTAAATTTCACATGAAGAATTTTGCATTATTTGGTCAACTCGCAAAATCCATAAGCTATATATACGGACGATCAAAAAATAAAAAAAAGGTAGGGCTTATCAAGAATTATAGCATTTGACATAAAAATTGAATGTTCAGATATTAATTTGAAATATTAGAATCTCTCATCGGAACGTTGCAAAAATTAAAATGTGAATTTCTAACAGAATCATTCCAAAACTGGAGATACTTTCAAAGTTATAAAATTTGTTTGTTTGTTACTATTTTCCAAGCTAAAATTATCATCTCATGACTGCTCATTGTAGATATTTCTGTGAGTATTAAAGAATTATAAGCTTGAAAATAAAATATCGATATTTGCTCTTAACTAAAAGTAAATATAATGTTTAGGATGGGTGAACCTGAGAAAGGAGGATTTTGAAGGTGTTGATGACCCAAACGACCTATGGAATCGATAGATAAGTGAAATTGTGAAAAAAACCTTTTTACAGTTTTTTTCCAAAAATTACTAACAATGACCAAAAATCGTGATTTTCGGTAAAAAATTTGAAAATTTATGTCGAAAAATTTCAAAAAAAATCTACTCAAAATTTGACACAGAATGGCTTCCTCGGATTTTTCTGAAAAATGGAAATCCTTCATTGCTCACCCTGGGTTCACCCATCCTAATTATGTTATTTCCCCTATACACACTTTCCGGAATATCCCGAGTCGGGATTCCCGACCCTGTATAGTTAACTTAGTGCGTTTTTAGTAGTAGAGCCGGGATATTCCGGGAAGTGTGAATAGAGGATATGGATTCTCGGACTTTTAACTTAAATTCCGGAGAATTTTTTTTGAAAATCGAGTAGTTCTTCAATGAAATTATAGAAAAATAACCTTGTTAACAGAAATAACTAATTCTTTTGCAAATTGATATTTCTGGTGTTTTAATCATAGTTAAAAAGGGTTTGTGAAGAAAGCACACTCATTTTTGAAAAACATCAAATGAAATACATTAATGTGAAAATTGAGTATTTTTCTATAGGTGAGCATTGTTGGCAATGGGCAACATGCTTTAGTCCAAAAGTGTTGCCCATAAGGGCAACCCATTGCCTTCACTGTCTCCCATTGTCAAAACAACTGTTAGTAGGCTAGCCAAGGATTTTTTCAGGTTGTAATTATTACCTACTATGGGTTTAATATGAACATAACAGCGGTAAAAGGCAGAACTTTGTAATTAAGCTAAAGTTAGATTTTGCTCTTTAGCGACTTTTATGTTTATAATTAACCCATGGTTCGTAATATGTTCAGTAGAAAGTCGACCCAAGGATCATTTTGGTGATATTCAAGGCAATGTGATGACCCTGAACTTTGTCCGGTCTTACTGATCGAAGTTTTCCAGTGCTCCTAATTCTTAGATGTCAAATCGAAGCGTCGTCTTAATATCAGTAAAATACCTGGAAATAAATGAAATTGCTATTATACTGCATGTTTTTTATAGGAAAAAGGGGGTTTTGGAGAACTCGAAGTTAAAAATAAATAAAAAAATTATCTTTTTTGTCTTTGTATTGGAATAACTTTTGTTAAAATTTCAGAACTTTTGGTTTATTATTTGAAACATCCTTGGCCAGTCTAACTGTAAGGCAGCATAAATAAAAACACAATAAATTAATTTGGAAGCAAACTCAATTCAAAATTGACCTTTTCTCAAGTAACTTACTTTTGATGCATGATGACGGTAATCTTTGGACGATAGAGTTTTTAGAATTGATATGATCTTGCCACATGTTTAATGCTCTCTGTCTGATGTTATTTTGCTCTGCTGGATGTTTTGACTTTTCAATTCTCACCATTCTCAATAAACCATTAAAGTTTTTACCAGTTAGTTGCGCGGTAATGCGCTCACCTCCTTCAGTAATAGGCACTAAAATAAGTTGAAGGTCATAAAAATTTGAAAATATTGGTTTTATTAAATTCCACAATTCGAATGTTGAGAAAAAAAAATGTGACAGAAAATTAACAAACAAAAAAAAATTTCAGATTTATGTTTTCCAAATAAGAATGGGGCTTTAGGATTAATCCGATCTATATTTTATTGAAATAAATGATTAAATTTAAATAACGGTAAAAAAATGTGTTTCACACACCACGCTTTTGAATCCGCGCCTGTGATTGGCTGCTCTTAAATAAAGCATAGGGTGCGTAGGTTCGTGAACATGCCACATCGAGTGTTTCTCATTTGAGGTGCGTTATTTATATTTCATAATTTTAGAATACAAATTGCGTAATAATAACTCTTGATGCTGAACTTTTGAATTTTTGACGACTAAGAATCATCACTTAAAAATTTGAAATTTTAACCTGGCGAAACGTCTGAATAAGTCATTAAAAACTTGTTAATAGTGTTTTTTCTAATCAGCTTAGGTACTATAGTAATCATTGGTTTTGTTATGAGCGCGGGATAGGGAGTCCCTATTAGGGACCCTAACTTAAGGTTAACATGTAGCATCACTCATAATATGCTATTAAATAACTCCAACCTACTCATGAATCATCACCGCTCAGAACACCTTCCACGATGAGTATAGTATCACATGAAATAGTTTTATTTTTTTTAAACTCTCAATCCCATCCCCCACCAGGAAAATGTAAGTTTTTCTTATTTATAAAATATTTATTTTTAGAGTCAAATTAAGGGTATCCCGGTCCCTAATTTGACATATCATCGATAAAATTTTACTAATATTATATTAGCCAAACACTAGCGCAAAACGGAAAATCTATCTCCTCTCAGGTTTTATTATGATAAAAACTTAAATTTTGATACAACCCGTATAATTACTATACAAAACTTTACAATGGCGTTTTTGTCGATAAGTGCTATCTTTTTTCTAGAACATGCATAAAACCATCGTCTTTTAGACATTACGCCTCGAAAAATCTATATCCTCCCAGGTTAAATTTGCAAATCAGCTCAAAATTTTGCAAAAGCTAGTTCAAAACAAATAGAAACTTTACAAATTTCCGAGAAAAAATGTGCTTCGAGTTTTCCGAAAGTTGGCTCAAAAGGAAGTTTTAGTGGTCAAATTGACACAAACTTTTTTTGAAAATAATTTTGAGAAAAATACTTAGAAAAAAAATCGAAAAAACGCAAAATTTTCGAATTTTTTTTTGTCATTTCGGGTTGTTTTATGCGTTCAAAACTGTTTGAATGTGATACCTTCAATATTTGTACAGTCATACTTTTTCTAGACTCGCTTATTTAATATTCCCTTATAAAGGTAATTGTAATTTTTTTGGTTGGTCTAGATACGTGTACGTAGAGTACTCTCTCCGCATACATTAAACGTACATAATGTACTAGACCAAACCAGAATTTGACAATCTACTTCCTAAGGGGATATAATAGACGGCTTCAACTGAGAAATTTTGAGCGTTAAAAACAGGCTATCAAAACAGTGCATCAAAATTATGTCAACCATAAATGAATTATTTCCACTGAGAGCGCTATGAAGCAAATCACATAATTACTTTTTGCTCAGTACAAAGTGGACCTCGAGTATGTTTTTTGTGGTTATTCAAATGAATTGGATGACCTTGAAATTGACCTTTTATCATAACAGGTCATTCGGGATTGACCGAATAATTGTCGAACTATGAATATTGATAATTTTGAGGGAAACCTTAAATCACATTATCGATCAAAAAATTGATAAATTTGACGTCAAATTCTATTTTTTCTTTAAAATTTCAAAATAAAGTGAAACCACAGCTTAAATATTTTATTGAGCGGTACTTATTTTTTAATTTTTAAAATCGTCATTTAGTCTTGAATTGTTTTAGAAAAGCTTAGATAAGTCGAAAAAATGATAAAAAATTTAGCTATTTACCACTTCCGAAAAGAACTGGAGGTGGAATCAGTGCATCTACTGTTTCCCAAATTAGCGTAAATCCAGTATTAGTTTTTTTCTGGTCCGAGTCAAAAGCAATCGTTACCGAATCCGATTTAACCAAAATCCAGTCATCAAAACCATATTGAAGACAATATTTATGTTCTTTCACCAGTTTTCCTTTCTTTTTCCGGTATCTGAACCCACACTCAGGTCCCTGATATTTTGTAAGTCTGGAACTGGCATCATGAAAACTACGCCAGTGTCTCATTGGTCCATTTCCCCGCTGGTTTGGTTTACCTTGTCCCCCACAGATGCGACCGATTCGGATATCATTGTCTTTGGGTAAAGTATTTGGCCGAAATCCGCCACTTGGAATCAGGCCTTTGAAAATATGGACTTTATCCAATCCGCAATGCGCGTCGTACTCAAGATCGACATGAGTAAAACGAATCTGAATTATTTTAATTTTACTGATTTTAAGCAAATTCAGTATTTGTGCTGTATTCTTAATATTGAAAAACAAAAAAAAATGTTTGTTAATATTTTTTCACGAATTTGATTTTAGAAAATGTATAAATTCGAAAAGTGCCACTCTTTAATTAGTTGAAATTCGACTTGGCCAAATAGTTCAAATTTAGCCTTCATTTTGTTCAGGATTTTTCGATGACCACGAATTTATTTTCGAAAATTTTAAAATTGAAAAATGCCGCACTGTCATTGGTCGAAATATGACTTTATCCAATAATTGAAATTGAGCTTTAATTTTCTTAACATTTTTTAAAATATCACGACTTTGCATTTCGAAAATGTTAAAAGTTTCTGATTGGTCGAAATTGGACCTTATCAACTTATTGAAATTTAACCTATATTTTTATGCTTGAATTTACTAAGTTGAATCAGATGAATTTTAATATCATTACTGTCTTAACGATTCTTGAGGATTAATGACGCTGAGGTTTTGTCAAAATATGTTAACTCGTAGACTTGATTTCTGCCATCTAGCTGCCATTCACTATGTAATCGCATTTTACGACGCTTAATCATTGATGACAAGATCAGTAACAAAGTTATCAATAAACTTCAAAACAAAATTACGTTTGTGCGTTTTTTTCTGAAAATTTTTACTGTATTAAAGTACTTATTTTTTGTTAAAATTTTTCGAATCTCGAAATAAAACGTATTCTAAGATTTTTTTCATTACACTATAGCCCTAAAATGATCACGTGACCGTATATTCAAGAAATAAGGTGAATAGCATCTTTCAGAGTTTTTAAGAAAATATTCTACAAGAATTAAAGAGTCAGTTTACTAGAGAATTTTGTGGGAACTATATAATTATTTTTAAACAGAGCGATTAAAAATCATCGAAAGTTTACTATGGCATAGTTTAAAATATAAATAAACGTTTTAATTAATATTATTATCGCACTTTTGTGTGTAACTGGAGGTCATTTTTGCGATTTTTTCCTCTAATCCCCATTAAATGCCTATTCATTAGTTTAAAAAAAATTGTTTCTTTAATTGTACAGCAAATTGGCTGAATTGTATTTTAAGATGACAAAAAATATATGTTAATAATGAAACTTTGCTTATATGGCTTGATTTTAAGAATGACAGCTAGATGGCAGAAATCAAGTCTGGGTACAGTCTGTACCGTACAGACTCACTTCAAAAGTCTACGAGTTAAAGTTTGCGAAAAACATGATATTATCGTCTCTGAGTCGAACGTTAAAATGTATACTTAGCTTTTTTTACTTTCAAATAAAGCACAATAAAATTTGAAAGATTATTTAAAAAAAATGGTTGCCGAAATAATTAATTAGGCTGTCGAAACGAAACTCGTACATTGCCCATTATGTCTTTGGCTCGCAAATACTAGACCAATCACTATCACTTGGCCAAAAAGAACTAGACAAAAAGTAAGTCAAAAACCCAAAGACCCCGGTAGGTCATCGTATATCGAAAATGATGCCTATGCGGCCTTTTTTATCAGGTGTACTAACTTTGAGACATTGTTCAATCACATCACACGATTGACAAGAGTCCTGTGATTTCACGTGCTTTAAAAAAAGTTAATTCGGTGAAATTTTTCGCGGGGAGTTGCCGGAAAACTTGCGCGCCTGTAATTGGCCCCTTCGGTTCACGCTATTCTTCCCGAGATTACCTTTAACCACTTCTCAGGGGACGGTGATTGAATCTGCCAAATGCATCGTGCCATGTCTTCATAATCTGTTCTTTTCCCTTTTTTACTTACCTGGGGATAATTTAAAGTTCCCTTACTACCTTTAAGCATTCCATCTGGCGCCAAGCATCCTGTTTGTTCTAAAATAATTCAAAATGACGTTCAAGCTAAACGTTAGACGATATGAATAAGAAATTTGGTCAATCGTGAAAATCGTGTGTGTGTTTTTTTGAAAATTTCAAAAAAATCCTGAAAAATTTCAAAAAATTTTTCACTTTTGAAATGCCTATTTAAAATCGTCTTATGACATTATTTTTTTGTTAGCGAGGAGAGCTTCACAATGTAAGTGATCATTCGCATGTTGATTAGTTCGCGTTTATTAATGTTGTTATGATTCTGTTTTTTGTCTTCAGAAGAGAATCTCACAGCCAATCAGCATGATTTTGATCAGTTTTATTCTTGAGTTTCGCTTGCAAGCAGAATTATCAAATACTGTACATTAACAATCAATTTTCTCCTGATCTCGACAATCATCTTAATTTACTCACATTATGTGTGTTGTTTTATTAAAAAAATGATAGAGCTTGATTCTTATTGGTTGGAAACGAAATTTAGTTGCGCACATATTTTTGCAGCTGGCTTAGGCAAAACTACCCAGAAATATTACATGACCATTACGTTCAAAAAATTATTGTGTGAATATCCTTGAAAACTGATTAGGGCTTTTATGTTCTGTTTGAAACCGAAGTAGATGTGGAGGACAAAAATAATATGACAAAATTTTTGTTTGAATAGTCGTCATTTTACTGAGAGATTTTCACATAGCAAAACCTAGTGAATTATTGATCGTACAACTTTCACAAAATTTGATTAGAGTTAAGGGGGTGGCATAAACCTGGAATCCTGCAGTCATATAACTAACTGGAGTCATATAACTTACAAAAATAGTAAGTCAGTATATTTTTTCATGCTTATTATAGTTAGTTAAACCGATTTAAATATGTTTCAGCTTCATAAAATCATTTTTATCGATTTTAGGAAAGATTTGAGTTCGGGTTTTCATCTTTGAAATCGTAAAAATTTCAAAAAAAATCGAAGCATTATGAAAATTTTCCGCATTTTTTGTCCAAAATTTTTTTTGTTTTAATAACTGAAATCTGGGTAAAAACCAAAAAAATAGCCACTTTTACTTTTTTCATGGATTCCGACATATTTTCTGACCGCTGTTTGAAAAATCATAAAATTTTTATTTTTATTTTTTATCGACTTTTTCAGAAAAATTATGAAAATTTTCCCCAAATCAAGTCCAAAACTTTTTATTCGTGGTTTTTTAAACTCTCCATTAAAAATCATGCAGAATCACATATTAAATATTTTGGCATCTATTAAATCGCCGTATGTCAACTAATCGGT
>SCLH01000877.1:155660-193076 GCA_004367855.1 Oikopleura vanhoeffeni | reverse complement strand
AAAAAATAGAAAAATTTATATTTGATTAAAAAGTAACTAATTGGTTGATTTTGCCTAAAAAAATCTTTCACTGAATTTAAGTTAATGAACTTCATTTGCTGGGAAATATCTTTATGAGCCACTTTTTTTATAAAATGTTTTTTCGCCAACGTTTTAATTTTTTTATCAAATTTTCCTTTTTTCTTGTGATAATCAGTGTGAAAAACTTACGTAATTTCCATTTCTCCATCCCATATTTTCCGCAGCTTGCATCTTTACAGGTCGGAAATTGCCAAATATATCTATCATCTATCGCTCTTTGCATAACCCCATTATCAATCTGATACTGAATATGTCGATTCTCGGCCAAAACCAAACCTAAAACGCTAAAAAATTTCATTCTCGAAAAAATTGGTATAAATTTCAGCATTACCAAAATCCTTTTATATCAATGAAAAAGAGCCATCGTGGATAGGGGGCGTGCGAAACCTTATTTCGTGAGCGCTAGTGAGCGAATAAAAAGTATGAAGATCATTTTTTCCTTCTAGTTCGACTCAAGGAGATACAGACTACTCGGAATCCAAGATGAAAGTTAAACACTTTAATATAAGCTACTTAACAAAATAATATTTCTCCTTCATTTTAATCTCAATCCACGAATTTCTTGTTTCAAGTGGTTAAAATCAAACTCTTTAACTTTAGACATGTATTATTCTTCATGCCTGCATCCATATGCATCCATATGCAATACTGCATAACTTCGATAAATATTTTTTAGATTATTTTTATAAATCATACCGATTTTTCAATTTTTCTAACGAATAAATAACAGCTTGCTTTGTCAAATGTTCATCCGTCTTTTATTAGACCTTTGCTTGTCAATATTTTTCGCATGAAAATTGTATTAAAATAAATTTGACAAATTGAATTCGGTAGTGGCATCCACTAACCTTTTTTGATTTGAAAAATCATATACAACAAAGTTATCTCAAAGGTTTTACTTTTTTTGTAAAAAATTATATAGAAATTCAGAAGTAGCAACAAATTTAATATGAGGAAAAAAATGAAAAAAGGTCGAATCTGTCTTATAGCATCTACCCCCTCAAGAAATTTCCGCCATAAGATTGAAAAGAAAAGTTTGAAATGCTGAAAAAGGGGGGGGGTTTAGGCCCTAAAGTGTTAAAGGGGGATATCCAAAATTGTAATTTCAAATTTAGCCCTGATAAATTATCAAACTTTCGCCCGATATTATACAAAAGTGCATCGACGTTATTTTAACATTGAACATGGGTCGAATAGGTAAGAAAGTCGATTTTTGACCAATCAAAAATACAGGAATTTTTTTCGAAATTTCGTCCCGAGCGAAAATTTTTGTTCTTTAAATTATGAACAAATGTACTTTTCCGTTTTTCAATAACTATTCATAGGTTTAAAATGGACGAAAACCGATGAAACCCTAAACTTTGGGCCCTGTGTAGTAAACGTAGTGTGTTTTCTACTAGTAGAGCCCAAATCTTAAAGCAAAGTGTGAATGGGGGATATATAATTTAAAGGCATTTTTTTAGTAAATAGTCTTGATGAGCTTTCGATTTATTATAATAATTTTCAAATCACGGTTTTTTGCGAGATATATAATTTCTTATGAAAAACATATTCAACTGAATATCGTCAACGACTCAATACGATTCAGCTTCGTTACGATCCAAAATAGACACAAACTGGAAAATCGGAAGTTCTTCAAATTTGAAAAAAAAACATCACTCTGTTTTTAGAAAATACACTAATTCATAATTATTTTTGATTTATATCGTTTTTTCCTCAAAAAATGAGTTGAAAGTGTTCTCACTTAAGTCTGTTATGCATTGAGTCACTTTTTTCAAAGATTAAAATTAAAAACACCTTTGATTATTTGCTTTCTTGTCACGACGGTCTTAATTTTACGAAAAATCCAGCTTTTACGAACACACTGCTTATCAATAAGTGATAACGCTAATTTTTTCCACCACATTTTTCTTTATCTGGCTGCAATGTGTTAAAATAAACTTTAAAGTCTTATGATTTATTCTCGATCACGCAACTTGAAAAAATAAGCAAAATTTTAGTAATATCGTATTAATAAATTGGATCCAAATTTCACAAACCTCTATTAAGAGAGTGGTCAACGCAAAATTGGCCAACAACGTAGTTTTGTAGTTGGTTTCAAGCTGAATGTTTTCAAGTTAGAAACAAGAACGATATAAAACCACCAGATATGAAATATTTGAGTCAATAAGCGTCGAGTCAGCGTCAAAGTTGATCGGACTGACAGTTACTTCCGCCGAAAATGAAGTTTGAAAATTTTCTCTTTGAAAAGTTACAAATGTAACTCAGCCCTAGGGATCGGATTTTTTCAAAATTTGACCAGGTCGGGTCGGGTCGATTTTTTTTCTGAAATTTTCCAGGTCGGGTCGGGTCGGGGGAAAATCCGATCCCTGCTCAGCCCTGAGTTTAAGAGGTATAGACGATACCGTATAGACTTGATTTGTTTTTAAGTGACAGAATTAATTGTATCTTCAAAAATTAATTCGATGAATTTTTGAAAATCATTCATAGCGCTTAAAATCTAGAAAAAACGGTTATTTTAGCCTAAAAATTATGGGTTTTCAGAACGTAACTGGGCCGTTAATTTTCAAAATTTATTTTTTGATTAAAATCTCTGCAAAGGTCAAACAATCGTCCTTAAAACTTAAGTCAAAATTTTTTGATTGAACCTCTTAGTTGTCCTCCAGAGAGGTCGTAGTCACATGTCAAAATTAAATTTAAGTCGGAAAAAATATTTTTTATTAAAAATTTCATTTTAAAGATCCAATCTGACGCAAAATTCAATGCAGTTTCAGAAAATATACTGTTGATATTTCTGCGATGAAAACTAAGCTTCAAAAATTAGAATCAAACAGCCAACAAAAAAGATTTCTTTCTAGAATAGTACCTTCGAGGATAGGAGTCCTATCATAGGACTCTAAAAATATCATTTATCGAGTTAAAATACAGAGAAAATAAAGTTTGAACGTTCTAAGAAAAACAAGCTCCTTACAAATTTTTCTGCCAGATTTGCGTTAACCACCCCCCTTTACGGGGCACTCATCCTCAAAAAGACACTTTTGTGATTTTTGAGGTCAAATATCATGAATACTGCACATTGTAGGACCCAATAATTTGATAAGATCTAATATTTAAACGAAAACTCACATCCTAACATACAATTGAAGACCACTGGTTGGTCGACCAATCAGGAACGAGCTTCAAAATAGAGTGATATTTTGTGTTGAAAAGCCTACTCCTCCATCAGTTTTTTAAATTCGCTCCAAAATCGGCATAAAACGTTTTTTCGAGCTTATTTAAAGCGTCTCACTTTTTATAAACAACGATGAAACACTGTAAAACAAATAATTTACAAAATTGTACAAAAACATGCAGTGTGAAATTGTCGGCAAGATTGCAAATAAACGAATAATAATAATAATAGACTACTCCTCCCTGTATTTTCTGGTATCAAATTTGAAACCTATATGATATAGGCTATCCCTTTTTCACATTTTGATTAATCTGTGAGATGTGGGCTGAAAAGCGGCCTCATGAGTGGCTAGGAGGGGTCTTAGGAGTGTTAGGATTGGCTCCCTCAGCCCACATCTCACAGATTAATCAAAAGGTGATAATGGGATATAATTAAATAGCTGATGAGTTTGCAGTGAGTTTGTATATCAAAACATCAATTTGTATTTTTTAAACGGTACTTTGAAATTATGAAAATCCATAAATTCTGATTAAAATGTTCAAAACCAACACGATATTTTTCAAAATGATGAAAAAGTACTTTCTTGGCAGAATATGAAGATAAAAATAACATCACTGGTATCAGGGTTGCGAAAAAGATGGCTTTTGCGTGGCTTTTTCATCCCATTTTTGCGTAGGTTTAAGCAAAAGCTAGGTAAAAAATAGGGATGGGGATAGAAAATCTGGTCAGGGATGATCCCTTTTACAACCCTGACTGGTGTCACACCAGTTTGTTATACCAGTTAATTTCAAATTCATGAGAGGTACCCCCTCATACATAAAATGTTAAAAAAGTTGATATCAAAAAAATGTTTTCCTGATGATAGGCACAAAGGATCAAAAATGAAGTTAATATAGGGCGAGAATTTTTTTTAGAAGAAAGTTTTTTAAACTCTTGAAAATTTTCATCTGGAAAAACTTCTATGCAATCTATTTCAGATGGGCCACTTTATTTATCAAAAGTCTAACGACGAATAATCTCATAATCATGTGAATGTTATGTGATGTCGAGGTTTCACACGTCGAGTATGAAAAACTCTTACAAAAACTAGCTATGGCCAAACCGTGATACCAAATTACTGATATGCAAATTTATCGAAAATATTTTATTCTTAAAAACTTCTTTATAAAATAATTTTTCCATATTTGTTTATGATTTGATACTCAAAAATTAATCGATAGAACTTTTCTAGAATTTATTCAATGATATAATAAGGCTTCACGAGCCAAGTTTATAAGGACTCAAAATCTCACATCCACTATTTAAGGACGTCACTCACTAATCGAGGTAGGGAAATATACATGTAGCCTTACTATTCGCAGATGAGTGGCTGTGTTATATTACTCAGTATGTCAGTTTCTGTTGAATAAGGATGTCACATATGTGGCCACATGTGGTTTCTGACCTTTTAAAAAATGCAAAGATTTTAACAAATAGTTTTTCAAGCACGAATATTTTCAAAAAATTACAACAAATTTTCATCAAATTATATTATTTCCGAGGGAAAATATTCAAATTGCAATAATTGAACCTAAATAAGTTGAAACCGCCGAAAACTAAATGCCGCAAACGTGCTGTATCACGGTAGATAACCATCACTTAAAAAATATGGGCAAAAATTTCTCGTATCCGACTTTGTTATGACAGTATAACCAACCATTGGGGAATTATGTACACGAGGGACATACGAGAGCAAAAATAATTTGCACCCTTATTACCACACATATGAAGTTTTCACCCATGGTTGCTTATACGGGTAATATTTTGGTAATATTCTCGAACCGATGCGATGACTTTGAATTCGACCTTGACACTATTTTGAGGTTATCAACTGCATTGACAGAAAAATTCAAAAAGTGGTAAAATAACTTTTTGATTAATTTGCTCCATTCCGTTTTCGGTATTAATTGAGTTGATCCTATCAGTAATTATGGCGAAAATGGTACCTCCGCAAGACACTACCCCC
Source organism: Oikopleura vanhoeffeni (assembly GCA_004367855.1). Taxonomy (NCBI): domain Eukaryota; kingdom Metazoa; phylum Chordata; class Appendicularia; order Copelata; family Oikopleuridae; genus Oikopleura; species Oikopleura vanhoeffeni. Next base: position 187,818 of record SCLH01000877.1, on the reverse strand, counting down.
CCAAAGGGGTACCGTTCACAAAAATATTTAATTGAAATTTTGGAACTAGACTTAATCGGTCAAAATATAACAATCAGCTGTGTCTCAAATCTCTAGGATCCCGCGTTCGCCCGCTAGTTGTCGCTGAATGTCTCAAAAATCTATCTCCTCCTGAACTATACATCATATTAACTCATTTTTTCAGCCAAGGCTTTATCTCAATAAAACAAAATTATTTGAAAACTACAGTAGATAACGTCAAAATAATTTTAATGACAATTTCAAAATCACTGAAAAAGTTTAACGAAAAAGTTTTATCTTGAAAAAGACGATCCCTGCTTTCAAATGACTGTCCTTCTAATGAAATCGAGTACGGATTTGGAATTTCGAAAGTCTCGAAATGCAAACTGAGATAAAGCAGCTATAAATTTTTAGCTGTCTTTTGCCTTTTGTATTCAACAGTCACTGTCACTATCAAAAAAATATATGCTAAAGAAATTTGTCAGCTTTTTTGATCGGTAGCTTTTATGATAAGTTGTGAAGTCCTGTCAGAACCTCCTTCTATTCCATTGACGTGTTGGAGATCAAATTTTAGAATACTTTAAATTGGAAAAATAATAATTTTTAAAAACGTTATTCAAACACTCTAAAAACTCTACTCCGAATTTAACCGTTGAGAACTTTTTGAGGGGATGAGACGATAAGCCAAGATATTCCCAAGATATAATAAATCTTCAGATTTATTAACGATTTATTAACAGATCAGGGTACCAAACGATGGAGGAAAATGGCAGGGAAAATTGTTTTATATACATGTATTTTTAAAATAAACATGTTTAGGTGGTGACCACTCAAAAATTTATAAATATTTATTTGAATTTGAAAAATAAAGTTGAATAAAGTACATTCATTTGATACTGTATTCTGTAAACACTGAAATTTTAAAACTTCCCAAATCTAAATTGTATTGATGAAAATTGGTATCATTATTTGCGAGATGAAAAAAAATTAATATAGCTAAAATTTAAATTTGCGCAAAATCAGATGATGTGGTTGAATTAATTCTGACCAATCAGCATTGAGTTAATCTACATAAAGATTTTTTTATTACAGAGGGCATCGAAGATCGTGGTATTTTTTGTAATGGTGAACTCTCATTGTTTGATTTACAGTTAATTGATGTTTGTGTTTTAACTCCCGTAGTGTCTTTTGCGCCATCGATGGCGCAATGGCCTTTAATCGCAATTTAGGACCCTTAATCATGTATGAATGAAAATTTACAAAGTGATCGATCGACTATTTGAATAATTGACGTTTGTGCGTATTTTTTTCGAAAATTTTTACTGTATTACAGTACTTATTTTTTGCAAAAAAAATTTAAATCATCACAAAAAGCCTTTGAGCGGGACCAAAAAAAAATTCGAAGACTTTTTACCCATAACACCATAGCCCCAAAGTGATCACGTGACCGTATATTCAAGGAATAAGGTCGGCAAAAATAGTACTGTTTTTTTTCAAATATTACTTAAATCAATTTTTGAAAGAAAAGAAGTGGTTCTTTAGAAGTTTTTAAGACTTTTTCGCTATTACACCAAAGACCAAAAACGATCACGTGACCTTCCAATTAGGAATAAGGTTTTGGTGAAAGTAAACAAATAGTGATCAAATTACGCCGGAAAAATTTTTTGGGCCAATAAACACATAATTTAAGAGTTTTGCAACATATAATATTTCCAAACACGTCACGTGATCTTATTTTTCGAGAAATAAGGATTTATCTATGGACATATTTAAACCTTATTTTTGAATTATTCGTCACGTGATTTTATTCGGACTTTGATGTGATGAGAAAAATGTTTAAAACGTTTGAAGTTGACCCTGGAATTTTTTTGACATAATTTGAGTACTTTTTCAAATTACTGTAATATGCCTTTTTTCAAAATTACTCAAATCACGTGGAAGACCCCTTAAAAAGAATCGTCAGGAATTTCTAAGACTTTTATTGCATTTTAAATTGGCCTCCGGCTTAAATAGAGCATTTCTAGAAGTCCAAAACTTCCGGAAACTGATGACAATAATGGCGAAAGAAAGAGATTGATAAATTATTTTCATGCGCGAGATAATCCCGTTTTAAAGAATGAATGGCGATGAAAACATTCCATTTTTTTTGCAGATGCAATACCCAAATTGGTGGCGGTTTAATATTTGAAATATGAAAATGTCAAATTAACCCTAAATTTGTGTTATTTATGAAATTGTTACTGAGAATCGGCAAAAATGAGAGAGTTTTTATTTTCTTATTCACATTGATAACTTTTATAAACTTTTTTAAACAAATTGTTTTCATAGAACTGTAGAGAATTTTTGAATAATATGATTATCATTGAAAAATATATGTTGATAATGAATGTCGGTTATAATGGTCAATTCAAGCGCTGCGCCATCGATGGCGCAAAGACACTACGGGTCAGAGATTGTCGGCCACTACGGGAGTTAAAACAGAATAGAAATGCGTAGGTTTATTTTGGCTAGTTTGAAATTTCGGATCATTTGAGTTTGTCTATTTTTTTAAAGTTTTGTACAAATAATACCACAAAAAATCTTGTTACCATGAAAATTTCCGACATCAAAAAACAAAAAACTTCAAGTTTTTGGTAAAGGCCTCTCTGCGCATTAATCGATCCCTATATTAAAATCCTTGAGAGGTATTGGCGCTATTAAAGTTTAATAATTAATAATTAAACCCCCTAAAAAAGTTTGACGAATTTTTGTTAATTTTTGAGATTATGAAAGTGTTATTTTAGAAGTTTCTGTAACAGTACTAATTTTATGATAGATATCCCAAGAAGGGGTCGGCACAATTGGATCGGATCGGAAAATCGATCCGATCCTAAGACTCGGTGCGTTGAGACAAACACAATTTCGATTATTTCATGAAGTTGAATTTCGACCAATCAGAGAACGACATTTTCGAATGTTCTGATGTACGAATAATTCTGAACAAAATTTTTTCGAGGTTTGTTTAATATATAGATTGCGAAATCTGAATTACCGCGAATTATTTTATTATATCCGGTTAGAAAATAATTAGAGGATTCATATTTTAAAAAATCTCATCATAATCGATGGGCCATGTAGATATTATACATACGGTACATATAGCTGTTAGTAACTATGGAAATGTTGAAAATGATCGACACACACGACTTACCCTTTGTCGATATCGTGTTTGTGTAAATACTGATTTGTGTAAATTCTTTAGTGACAAAATGGAAAAAGATAAAGCTCAAAATGGCGGGCTATAAGTTTATCAAATCAGAGGAACTATATAATATTATAAATCAAGAATAGGTTAGCTAAAATATTAAAAAAAATGGAAAAAAATTGAATTCTAGAAACATCGTTTGAAAATTGTATAAATTCTAGAGATTTCTAGTAAATAATTCCCAAAATCGACAAAAAATTTAAACAACCTAAACAAGAAACTATAAGAGGACATGCTGAAATTATTGATGAAAACTTTTTGCTATTATTGGACACGAGAACTTATCAGAGATATGAAGCGGGACATATAGTGTTCGGGAAATATGCCGAAAGAGATGGAACAACTTTTACTGAGCCAATCATCAGAGAAGTAAGAAAATTTGTATTCAGTTAATCTTTAAAAATTTTTTTTGGGTTGTTGAATGTTTGTTTTATCCCAAATTTCAAATTTTATTCTCTGAAATTTGAATGCAAAATCAAAAACCTACTATAAATTTAATAAAATTTTAAATATTCTTATTTTTCATCACAATGAAGTACTAAAAAACTAAAGATAGAAGAAAATGAAAATTAACAAAATCTGAAATTTAGTACATATCGTTATCCCTGCCTCTCAGTAGTGAATAGTGTAGTGAAACGGGATCGGGACCCCGAATCGGGTCCACATCCCGCATCCCGGGTCGGGATAGGCATGAGATCAGGATTGGAATTTTCGGTTAAGTAGGGACCAGATCCCATTTTTTCTAAGAAACATTGATATTTATTATACGTTTTTGAAGAAAAAGTTGGAAAAATGGTCAGATTCGGACAAATTATTTTGAGGTTTTTTTCTAAATATGTTTAGATGTTATCTAAGAACTCAATCCAAAAATACTCTCAAATAAATATCCAAAAATTTAGAAATTCAGAAAAACCTACAGTAAACCATGTTAATAAAAAGTTATATTTGAAAAAAATCGACTTTTTTTAACAAAAATGAATTTATATTTTGATTTAATGATTTTAAACGTATTTATTTATCAGATTGATACAATCAAACATATTGTGGTTTACGACGATCTGACCAAAAATGATTCTGTTGAAAGTAGTGCTTTGGAATGTGCAAACCAATATTCAAAATTTGGAAGTTTTAACAAAGTGATGATTCTTGAAGGAGGATATCAAGAGTATACTCAAAAATATAGCTTTATGAGATCAACTGAAGTTTTCTTTGGTTTACGACAATTATATTCAAATTTCAAGGTAGATTTTTTCGTTTAACTCCCTGGCGCACACATTGGAAAGACAATTGAAGTATTTCAGAAATGTTTTTAACTGAAAATACTGAATACCGGAAGTTGGAATTTTTTTTTCTTGATTTCTGGCTGATTCTCTTCAAATCAGCAAAATATCAAGACCATGATTATTTCGAGGAACCTTTTTTCTCCAAAGTAATTCAAGTCTACTTTTATTCAAGTTTGATAACAATTACCACCTATATTTTTTCAACATTGTCGAAAAATTGTATGTGATTCCGCACAAAAATCACACTTATTTCCAATCGATCAACGAGATCGAAAAAAAGCACTATTGTAGATGAAGCAAATTGCTAGCGAAATCATTATGAAAAATGGATTTTGAAAAAAAATCTCAAATAATATTTCTGAAATATTAAGATATTATCGAGAATAAAATCAAGTGTCGAATGATTCGACTCGAATCAGACCATTTATTTATCCTCTTTATAATATTTAACTTGTCACGGGTCGTAATATTTCAATATGAATACCGTTTGGTCAGCTAAGCCGCCACGGAGTTACACTTGTACAGCATTAAACCGCTCAAGTTCAGCATGTTTTGGTGCACTGTTTTGGCAAAGTGATGAAAAGTAGTAATTAAATGAACTAAAACTTAGAAATTACAAGAGGTTAATCAATATTTTTTTCTCCGAGGAGATTTGTGACGCAAGCCACGTTCTTAGGAAATCCGAATAGTTTTGCGTGTAAATTTGTTCTATAAAATTCAATTTTAAAATTAAATTTTATTATCCGAGAAACCTGTCAATTAGCCAGAAAATACTCTTAATAAATTGTTTAAATCGGTCAAATTGAATAAAGTTTAAAATAATGTAGTTTGACAAAAAATCGATATTAGGTTGTCCCGGTAAAAAGCTTCGACCCTTTTTAACTTCGACACTGAATATCGATTATTTGAGGATCCAATCAGCTCATAGACCCGTTTTCACTGGGACAATCTATTTGAATCATATAGTTAGTCGGAAATTTTTTAATATTTTTTAACCATGGGTAATTTAGCAAGGCCAGGAGAGATTGGAAGTCAATTTTTCAGCCTTTGTTCGGATATTATATTTTTGTCAAAATCTTGCATTTGTGTCAATCGAAATTTGACGAGTTCCTGCATTTTGTTGCACGGACTCAAATATATTTTGTGTACACAGACGAATATTGTGTACACTCAGGGCATGGCAAATTTTTGTCATTGTATTTTATNCAACCAATCAAAACGGCGGAAATCAAGTGTAACCAGTTTGGAAAAAAGAAGGGAAAAACCTTACACCCTGTAAGTCGGAAATTTTTTAATATTTTTAACCATGGGTAATTTAGCAAGGCCAGGAGAGATTGGAAGTCAATTTTTTAGTCTTTGTTCGGAAATTGTATTTTTGTCAAAATCTTGCATTTGTGTCAGTCGAAATTTGACGAGTTCCTGCATTTTGTTGCACGGACCCAAATATATTTTGTGTACACAGACGAATATTGTGTACACTCAGGGCATGGCAAATTTTTGTCATTGTATTTTATCGAATTCTTTACATTTTTTTTGCGATACGAGTAAAGACTCATTATGAGATTACAGAAAAAAAATGAGGCAAATATGCACAGTGGTACAGAACTGAATTGTTAATTTTGTTCAAAAAGGATCAAAAATTGAAACCAGGTATTAGCTCCATTACATTTTTTCGATGTCTATAAATTTCATTTTTAGTAAAAAATTTAATTTCTCCATTTCTTCAAAAAATACTTCAGACGCGCCCGCTCCAAGTGAGTGATGAAATCTTTATTGGAAATGTTCGTCAAATGACGCCGGAAATATTGAGAAACCTAAAGGTAATTTTACCTAATAATTTACATTGTTTAAATCATATAATTGACAATTCTTTTAAACTACGTAGCCATAAGGTTCAGTGATCAACTTGAGAAACCGCAAAAATTTATTGGAAACCACGACAAGAAATTTGTATATCAGATTAAACTTTGGTTCAAAAAATTTATCGAAACGTTGATTTCTATCAAATGATCTGATTTATTAAATATATCGAACTTTTAGGGATTTTGACAGGATTATTCTTGAGAATGAATAATTTATGATGCCCGTCAATAGACAAATACTTTTTTCTAAGCTTTTTGCTTCGAGTACGATTAAATTGTAAATGTTTGTAATTTATTATATTATGAAACATTTATTGTTGGAATGTTGAAATTAAGCCCAATTTTTTCTCTGAAAGCATACTTGAACATTTAATTAAATTTTATCAGAAAATTCTTCTTGCAAAATATTCAAATCTGATCGAGCAACAAAGACAAAAAATAGAACATTGAAAATTAAATATTTTTAACGTAAATATGTTTTTTTTGATTTAACCGTTTTCAAGTTTAACAAATTTCAAGTTTGAAGAGAAAAATTCTGAAAAGATTGAAAGTCAAATCTTAAATTTTTTTATATTTACAAAAAAAGTTATTTTCGACCATTTTGTACAAGTACAGTATGAAGAATTAATTATTATCAATTATGTTTCCACTATTTTTCAAATTTAAATATAATTTTGAAAAATTTAAGATTCGACAATTATGGATGGCAGAATCAATTCCAGATCCTGATGAACCAGAAGTAAATGATTTGGAATCCAGTGAACGGGAAATAACTCAGCAGGAAAATTCTGAACCGGAAGTTGGTGAAATTGTAAAAAATGAACCGGAAAATATAATAAACCAAGAGAAATCAGAGCCTGTTCTCTCTATTGAACTACCAGAAAATATATCGCTGACTAAATTTAACACTCTGACTGTCAAAATAGAAGATTTGCCAGATGTATCAGAAAAAACACTGATTGTTTGTACTGATGGGAAAACTAATTCGATAATTCTCACTATGCTTTACCTCATATTGAAAAAGAAGAAGCCGATTAATGAAGTAGAAAAATTAATGAAATGCATAAAACCTACGCATGTTCTTGGAAAAAGTCACACAGCCCTGTATTCTTAACAATATCTGAACCTAATAAAATTCAACTCAAATTTTGTTAACACCCTCCTTCGCGAAGCTTCACGTGACCGCATTTGACCAATAAGGGGCGTTGGGAAAAGGGGGTTTGGAGTAAAAGTCTTTTACTAAAAGACCAAAATAGTAAAAGGGCATTAAATCGTAAATTTCAATTTTTAAAAATTAGTAAAAAGTTTGTTAAAAAATGCTGATATTCTTGTTTGCAATCGAATTTTGCGTTTATTACAATATTGTTTCAAATGAAAAAAACTAAGTTCAGATTAACTTTGGAAAATAAAATTTTGAAATTGGCGTTTTTTCAAGAATTTTTTTCGTTTTGTCGATTTTCTCGACATATTTTAATACAAAAAATTATCAAATTTATATTTTTCATTTGAATTTCGCTCAAATTTACATCAATATCATATTTTTTGAGAAAAATAATTTCCTGTGAGAAGATATAAATTTGATTTTTGGCCTTTTACTATTTTGGTCTTTTACTGCGAACCCAAAAAGTCAAACTCGAACGCCGAACGAAGAGCCTGGATATCCTTTTTTTAGATATGTGTTTAAAGTTCTGACCATACTTTACTATACATCAATGTGTCCGCAAAACAAAGCTGCAAGTTATATCAATTATTATCCTTTGACCAGAAAAATTATCTCGGATTCTGATAATTTTTCTGCTTTATAAAACAACGAAATATATGCATCAGAAACTTGATTACACAGTCAATTTATTATGAAATAATAAAATAATAATCAAGTTATTATCAATCTTGAAATATGCAAATAACATTTTCTTCCAAGGCATCATCTGCTTGATTATATTTTATCGAAAGTGTAAAATTAGAAAGAACTGGTACTTCTGGTAATTTTTACTGGTTTTTCGCCCTTGGAAACTTTTGCAATTTGTTGAAGGACCATTCTTTCATAAGGAAACCCTCCAGTGCTCAGCTAGAAAAAAAATGTATTAAAAATGAGACTCGTAACGAGTCACTCGTTTGAGAAAATGGAATTTGTTATAATCAAGCATATCTGTTATTGTCTCATAGCAACACTTGCAACCGTTATTTTATTCAAATCAATTGTAACCGATATCAAATTCTTTGAAAAACTTTGATCATTTTCAATGATATTGCAACCTTGCAAAATAATAACTAGTATTGTCAAGAACCTTTTGAATTTACGGCTGGTTTAATCATTAAACTGTGGTAGCTAAACATTTAAATTGATAAATAATTTTTGTAAAATTAACAGTTTAAAATCGGACATAAAGTTTTATTTTATCAGAATGGTAATAAGTGTTGCCATGGAAGTAATGAAGAAAGTGTTGTTGGCTCGGAATTCTGGCCCCTTGACCATGTTTTCATTAAATTTAAAAATTAAAGTTTGAAGATAGAAAAAACGTGTAATATGATCCTTTTTTGTGTCACATTTTATTTCCGATAATTTTATTACATTCTTCAGGAAATTTTGGTCCCATGACCATGTTTTCATCAAATTTCAATAATCCAGCTAAAATATACAAAAAATTTTTGGATCCGATCCTGAAGGTTTTACAAAAATCCTTAGAATGATTTTAGAGAAACTGACAATTCCTGGTAAATTACTGGTATAAACCGGAAATCGAAAAAACTACTTTGTAGTTTCACGTAAAGTTATGTTCTGACTCAAAATTTCTAAAATATCGTATGTGCCACTTCCGAGTTATCTAACCGTTTTATACTAGTACGACCCTTCTAAAAAAATGGAGCCAGATATAACGTTTTCTATCATTATTAAATAACCCTTAAAAATTTGCAGTATCAAAATAATCATCACCTTTGAATACACAAGATTAGAGTTGGCAAAAATCTCGAAACTAGACGGTCGACCACGGATAATAACGACTTTGATATACGGAAATGATCCGATAATCTTTAGCCCTAAAACCAGGGATCAGCAAATTAAATAAAATCATTTTTTCAATAGGATCAGATCACAAATAAGAAAATGTCGAACATGTTCATCTCATCATGACCTCTTCAGCTTTGGTCAATTTTTTTCTCCAACTTTTAGCTATAAAAAGGCGTTGGCGCAAAATAACAAATTTGCAAAAAATCATATATATATAAATTATTTTATAAAAAATCTACATATATATACGTATATGGATTACCGACCCTTAGAGTACAGAGCCTGAATATTTGAGTGTACAAACAACGCAAGATTACACCCAATCAAAACCCTGAGTGCGGAAATAGGGCCGATTTCATTCGGTCAGATTAAACCAATCAAATGCTCAGAATCGGATGTACTCTGAGGGTCGGTAATCCATATATATATAATGCAAATTTTAAACTCGCTTTAATTATATTAGAAAAAGATGACCGAAGGTGTTCACAGTTTACTTCAAATCAAGTTTCTGATCACAAAGATAAAATTTCAATTTTGGTCAGATCGGGTTGAAAAAATCAATCTTATTTTTCTGATCCCTGCCTCAAACTCCCTGCTCGACCAGAGTAACCTCATCCAATGCTCGAAATTTCGATTTTAACTTCTATTTCTTCCATTTTTATTTCTTATTTTTTTCCCCAAAAAATTCAATTCTGAATAAAAAAAATATTACAAATTTATAGGATCAATTATTAGAAAAAACAAAGAAGGACGCTTTTGTTTCTTCTGTTGAAGGACAAGTTAGACTTGACCCATCGAGAAAAGTCCAGCGTATTATTAGACTTCAGACAAACAGTTCTTGAAGGACCCTCGAAATTCGGCTAAAACGTTGATTATCTACTTTGTGAAACACTATTGATGTCCATTACTCTGCAAATACGTGTCATCATATTTTAACAATTGTCTGCAAATTTTTGAAAATGATGAAATTGAGCCTGTTTCATTCTAAAAATTTGAGAAATGATTCCTATTCTTAAAAAATAACTACTACATGAGTCAAATAGTGTGAAACGCCAAAAATAATTGACTTTGGTTTCTCCTGAAAACACAGCTGAAAATTTTAAAATCACTTGACTATTTCGAGGCCGCGCTATTCGCCAGTAAGGCCATTTGACGCGTGAGTTGGAATAATGAGGTTTATTGGCTCATTGAAATTACCATTTATTTCTCGGCTATATTTGACTCATATTGATATCGATAACGGTACCTCCTGGAACAAATTAGCTAGTTGTTTAGCCATAATTTTTATATAATTCGGCATTTGAAAACGACTCATCTAATTAAGTTCTTTGATAGCTGAAACTGAGCAAAAATATTTAGTGGATTATAAAATAAAAAAAAAGGTCCGACCATTTTTGAAATTTTTCGGAGATTACTAAAATTGTTTTACTATCAGTTTTTATTTAAAAAAAATGGAAACAATGGTCTGATTCGAACAATTTTTTTATTCATTCCTGAATAGTTGTGCCCAGTTTGAGTTATTTAAGGACTCAATCGGATGATTTGTGTTCCAAAAGCGAATTATATAAAAATTTTGGCTGAAAAAGTAGCCAATTTGTTCCAAGATGACCCGTGATATATTTAAAAGTGGTGTATAAGAGTTATATCTTTCAATTGTTTAGCTTTTACAAAAGTAAAATTTATTACCGTGTCCTTATAGTTTGTGGAAAGCCAGAAAACGTTCCAGTGTCTGGAATAGCTTTGAAACGCTAGACGCGTAAAATAGTCATAAATAGAAGTTTTCAAGTAGAAGTTTCTTTAACCCCTAGACTCATAGAGTATTGATATCCCCAAGAGGCATGAGAGCCTTTTTTTGGCTTGACTTTGAAGTCATATTATGGGAAAGGTGTTAAGCAATTATTTGTTGTGAAATCATTGAGATAAAGGATAGACTCGAATTTTCAATTAATTATATTAAGACAACAAAAAATTAATCACTTCATTTCCGCTGTGGAAAAGTGAAGTATATCGAACTTTTTCTACAGAAACCCTTAGATTTCATAATGAGATGCTAGTAAAATATAAATTAAGTGAACCTTATGTTCCTTTAACCTGGTCTCCGATTCAAAATACCTATCGGGTTCGTCTATTAAACGATAATTCTCACCTCTGAAATGATGAAATTAGTGGTAACAATATGTCTGCGCCTTATATTTCGCGCCCGCTTTCTCATTCATTAGCAATTTTCTCTGTTTTCAAACAAAAAAAATAATGTCTACATTTAGTAGAAACATTATTATTTTTATAAAATGTTCAAGACGAATTCTCTAAAACTGAGTATTAAGACCTTGTTTTTTAGAAAATAAATGTGAGATAAAGCTGATAAAGAAAAAATTCAGAGAATCTAAAAAAAAAGTAGGATAAAATATTTTCGAACGGCTCATCCAAAAAAAATTTCTATCATTTTCAGAAATTAATACCTAACTTATGGGGCGATTTGAACTTAACTCAGATTTCGTTTATTTTTGTCCTTCCGGTGCTTTTCAAAAAAAATGAAAGCACTTTTATGGCTTCTATGAGCCTAGGGGTTAAGTATGTTTTTTTTCAAGTAGAACGCGCCGCTGAAACTGCGATGAAGTTGATCTCACGATTTTGAATCTGAACGGGCTCTGTTTAGTTATGCAAAAACATAAAAATTGTTAAATTTACGAAAATAAGAGGAAATATTTGCTAAGTGCCGAAAATAAGAAAATATTTTCTGCTCTAGCGCAAAAACAATCAAAACTTAGGAAATAGTTTTTAATCGCGTTTCCTGGAACGTGGATTTTTTTTCAAGTTTTGTCAAATATTATTTTCAAATAGCTTTTTTCATGACACAACTGACATGTCTGTAAGTTATTAACAATAACTTATTATGAACGTTGTCGGAATTTTTTAAATATTTTTCTGACGGAAGAAGTCGAATAATGTTATTGATAAAAGCAACTTCGAAGTTATTGGTAATTGAGTAAATAATTTGAACAATTTTTGGGAAAATTTTGATATGATGATGTCGTGAATTGCTAGAAAATTCTTTAAAATCTTAACTCGCATTGGTACAGCTGTGAACTATTCACACAAAAATATAATTTCGGCAGTTTTGCATTTTTTTGTTGAACTTATTTCGGAATAACTTCAATAGATACCGCCTGAGTTTTAAGTAGAGTCGAGACCAACAGTGATTCGTCAAAAATGCCTGTAAATTCTTCTGAGAAATTTCGCAAAATTCGTGTATACCGTTCTGTTAGTGTTAAAAAATTCACATCTTTGAAAATGATACTAGTATATATCCCTTTATCACCTTTTGATTAATCTGTGAGATGTGGGCTGAAAAGCGGCCTCATAAGTGGCTAGGAGGGGTCTTAGGAGTGTTAGGATTGGCTCCCTCAGCCCACATCTCACAGATTAATCAGAAGGTGATAAAGGGATATAAATCGAAACGTTAGATACTATTTTTAAATAATTTTTTAATAAAAATGACACTAGGCTTGGATGTAACTAATAGTTACTAACTATTCATCCGATTTTCTGGAGAATATTATAATCGGATTTTGTCGAAAATTATCAATAACTTTTAAATTAATGAATATCTTTAATAAAGCTCCAAAGCGGCTAGTTCGGATTGAATAAAACCGATCACTTTTGCTCTCGACGCCACTTAAAGCTAAGGCGTAGTTCAATTTTCAATAATTTTTCTGAGTCAAATATGGCCTGAAAATATTCCTACTAACGGTAACTTAAACCCCCCTGCATAGTGAGTGTTAAACACAGAGACCAAAAAATTATGAGGAAGTATTATTCGCCAACAAATATGCGAACAAACCCAGAAAATGTTGTTACCCTAGACTCATAGAGCATAAAGTGGCTTTCATTTTTTTGAAACACCCGGAGGACAAAATAAACGAAATTGAAGTTCAAGGTTCAAATCGCCCAAGAGAGCAATTAATTTCTGAAAAATATAGAAATTTAACGGTATTTTTTGATATAAGCATTTTTTGTGAAAAAGCAACTCCGTGTGTATAAAACACGCATGTGCAGGTGGGTAATATAACATTGTTAGCAGATGGCGATATGTAAATTTTAATCGTAGAATTTTTCTGGCTAATTTTTATAATGTCCATATTTAGGGGTGGTGTTAGTGATTTTTGGGATTTGGGAGGCTTTGTACGGCTGCCGATTAAGATGAGACATTCTGAGGAGTAGAAAGGAAAAGATCTATCCTCAATCTCGAGATTCATTGACAGTTACGTACCCATCGACCAACCATCTGATTAACCGCGGTTAAAACAAGCGTCCCTCAGCTTTTTTCAACGTAACAAGGTCCTACGGGCTTACATCGGAATTTTTGATATTTCGTGGAAGTCTGGTGAAATTTAAAATTTTAACTCCAGGAGCTATTTTTCCGATTTCGCCTCACAGGCCGCAATCGGGGCGAAAGTGACGAAAAATGGCATTTTTGAGACATTTTGTCTAAATGCTTTTCTGTAGAAAAGCTATAAATGCATTTTTTGGAATATAAGAGCCTTAATGTATCCGAAGAGTGTCCAGAGCTGTTTTTTGAATTTCGACTTATAGGCTGTCATCGTGGAAACAGTGCGCGAAATCGTCAATTTGAACATAAAAGTGAAATTAGATAATCTAGTGCCACCAAAGATTCCTTGTATACGATTTTCTGGAAACGAATTAGCAACTATGGTCTCATGTTCAACACAAACAGTGCTGAGAGAGCAAACAAAATATTTAAAGAAAAAACCCTAATTTTTTCTGAATCCGCTGTGTTGAAAATGAGACCAAAGTTGCTGATATCGTTACAGCAAATCGTATACAAGGAATCTTTGAGTGCACTAAGATTTCTAATTCCCACTTTTATGTTCGAATTGTCGATTTCGCGCACTTTTTCCACGATTGAAGCCTATAAAGATCGAAATTCGAAAAAACAGCTCCTGGACACTCTTCGGATACAGTGAGGCTCTAGTATTCCGAAAATGGCATTTCTAGCTTTCTACAGAAAAAGCCTTTAGACAAAATGTCTCAAAAATGCCATTTTCGTCACCTCCGACCGATGTGCTGCCCCTGAGGCGAAATCCGAAAAAATAGCTCCTGGAAGTTAAAAATTCAAACATTTCACCAGACTTCCACGAAATATGCAAAAATTTCCGATGTAAGCCTAGGATCTTGTTTCGTTGAAAAAAGCTGAGGGACGCTTGTTTAACCGCAGTTAACCAGATGGTTGGTCTAAGTGGTACGTAACTGTCAAATGGAATCTCGAGATTAAGGATAGATCTTTCATTTGTACTCCTCAGAAATGTCTCATCTTTAATCGTCCAGCCGGACGAAGCCTCCCAAATCGCGAAAATCACTGATACCACCCCGTTAAACAAACACTGAACTCTCAGTAACTGAAGTTTGAAGTTTTTGATAAATTTGAATTTTTTGGATAAATTTGAATCTCTTATTTGCAAATTTTATTCTAAGAGAAATCATCTTAAATTCACTTTTGCATATAAATTTTCAATCATCTATGTAAGCCCTAAAATAATTTTTTATCGTTTGAACTTGATGAGCTCATCGAGATTGAATAAAGTACTTGTTAGTAAATCGAAGAGGTCGAGATTCTCTCAATTCAGAATCAATTGCATGCGACACTAAATATATTGCTGAAAAAAAAATAGAGATTATTGAATTATTATGGAACCACCAAATTTCAAATGGGCTTTGCCACACGTAGCAATCTTAGGATGCCCAGATCACCCAAGTAAGATAAAAAATTTGAGATTCTAAGACTTAAAAACTCTGAAAATAAAATTTTAAATAAAAAAAATTTGAAGAGTTTTTATAAACATAAGTCGAATCAAATAAATTAAGAATTAGAAAAATATAAATAAAATGGGACGAAAAACAAATAAAAAAAATGTCTAAAGTTAAAGTTTTATCAAATAAGATTCGAAACTTGATTTCAGAATTCCCATCAATAGATGAATACTGTATATTTTCTCTTTTGAGAAGGTTGAATGATTTTTTATCGATGAAAAATTGAATTATTCAAGAAAACAAAGTTTTCTGAGTTGATTTTTCGCCTGTTTGTCAGGCTCGTTTGATTTCTCAAAATTCTGGAATTCGAGTAGGAAATAATGTTTCAAATTTCAGGGATATATAAAGTTCTGGCTACACAAAAGTCTTTTTTCAAGTGACGTTTTCTAAAGTAGCGCTTGCTGTTGTTAGTGAAATTTTTCAAATATTACCGTCGTCTATATGTTTTTGGGCAACTATGACACTCTCACCTACGCGTTTTCTCAGATCTTAATTGGTGGATCTCCAAAAACGCCTAGGGTTGAAAGAAAAGGTGGAACCGCACCGCTTTACATTTAGGGGGCCGTATTGTTTTGGAGTAATGATTTATGTCAAGCAAAGTGTTTGTTAGTGTCATTTTGAAATAGTGTTCATATTTTAATTCAATTTTTCGACTTTTATTTAGATTTTTTTTGAAAATATGTTTTTGGATTTCTTATTGGTTAATGAAGGATGTGTCAACATTGATGACGTGTTTTTAAGTTTTGAAAGAAATACATTTAAAAATAAGATACGTAAATATAACGTGAGAAAACAACTAAATTAAGAAAAATTAATTTATCAAAACTATTTGACTTTCGTGTGAAATTCGATTTATTGAGCGTGAGAATCTTTTCTTCAATTATAATTTATGACAATATTTTATAGCGCAATCAGTGACTCCCAATCAGCAATTAAAAAAACGATTTCTTCATCAAACATCTAAAAAAGTGTGACATCTAAGATTTTTTTAAAAATTCTTCGAAAAATCTCGAAGATATCATGAAAAATAAAAAATAATACTTTTTTCGAAAACATAAAATTTACATTATACTATTTTTTATAAAAGTGCCGATGAGTTGAAAATTAAGACAAACTGACATTTACGGATTTGGTTGAAATATTTTTTAGGAATTTGAATTTTTGCGCCCTGTAGAAAAGCCAAAAATTGCCCAATAGCTATAGTTTTCCTCTGTGAAAATTATATAGTTCTCAAACAAATACTATGCGCGTTAACTTTTAGCCAAAATCAAAAACAGTTATTACCCAATCCAATGTAATTTGGCTGCTAAAAACGTAAAGTGACGCAACTTTGTCTTAATCGGCCAAAGCTCCCTGAGTCTATGATTGAAACAGCTAATCCTATCATTTGTGTGTTCTTGCAAATCTGATTAATCTGGCAATTGGGCATATGTTGGGCATATGATATTGGCGATGTTGAAGACCTTTGTATCACAGAATCAAACAACACCTTTAAATACCAATCGGAATGAAATAACATTATTTGCATATCACTTCTTGCGCTTATTTCAGATCACAACAACGTAAAATCCTCAAGGGTAATACAGCCTGAGTTTTTTTAATTGGGCGATTTTTCTCCCGTCTGAACGGCCTGAAAATATTCCTACTAACGGTAACTTAAACCCCACCTGCATATGAGTGTTTTTAAACACAGAGACCAAAAATATTATGAGGAAGTATTATTTTCGCCAACAGAATATCGGAACAAACCCCAGAAAATGTTGTTAACGGTATTTTTTGATATAAGCATTTTTGTGAAAAGCAACTCCGTGTGTGTATAAAACACGCATGTGCAGGTGGGTAATATAACATTGTTAGCAGATGGCGATATGTAAATTTTAATCGTAGAATTTTTCTGGCTAATTTTTATAATGTCGCATATTTAGGGGGTGGTGTTAGTGATTTTTGGGATTTGGGAGGCTTTGTACGGCTGGACCGATTAAGATGAGACATTTCTGAGGAGTAGAAATGAAAGATCTATCCTCAATCTCGAGATTTCATTTGACAGTTACGTACCACTACGACCAACCATCTGATTAACCGCGGTTAAACAAGCGTCCCTCAGCTTTTTTCAACGTAACAAGGATCCTAAGGCTTACATCGGAAATTTTTGATATTTCGTGGAAGTCTGGTGAAATGTTAAAATTTTAACTTCCAGGAGCTATTTTTTCCGATTTCGCCCTCAGGGGCCAGCAATCGGGGCGAAGGTGACGAAAAATGGCATTTTTGAGACATTTTGTCTAAATGCTTTTTCTGTAGAAAAGCTATAAATGCCATTTTTGGAATATAAGAGCCTTAATGTATCCCGAAGAGTGTCCAGGAGCTGTTTTTTCGAATTTCGATCTTATAGGCTGTCAATCGTGGAAACAGTGCGCGAAATCGTCAATTTTGAACATAAAAGTGAGAATTAGATAATCTTAGTGCCACCAAAAGATTCCTTGTATACGATTTTCTGGAAACGATATTAGCAACTATGGTCTCATTTTCAACACAAACAGTGCTAGAGAGCAAAACTAAATATTTAAAGAAAAACCCTATTTTTTTCTGGAATCCGCTGTGTTGAAAATGAGACCAAAGTTGCTGATATCGTTACCAGCAAATCGTATACAAGGAATCTTTGAGTGGCACTAAGATTTTCTAATTCCCACTTTTATGTTCGAAATTGTCGATTTCGCGCACTTTTTCCACGAATGACAGCCTATAAGATCGAAATTCGAAAAAACAGCTCCTGGACACTCTTCGGGATACAGTGAGGCTCTTATATTCCGAAAATGGCATTTCTAGCTTTTCTAACAGAAAAAAGCCTTTAGACAAAATGTCTCAAAAATGCCATTTTCGTCACCTTCGACCCGATGCTGCCCCTGAGGGCGAAATCGCGAAAAAATAGCTCCTGGAGTTAAAATTCAAACATTTCACCAGACTTCCACGAAATATCAAAAATTTCCGATGTAAGCCCTAGGATCCTTGTTTCGTTGAAAAAAGCTGAGGGACGCTTGTTTAAACCGCAGTTAACCAGATGGTTGGTCTAAGTGGTACGTAACTGTCAAATGGAATCTCGAGATTAAGGATAGATCTTTCATTTGTACTCCTCAGAAATGTCTCATCTTTAACTCGTGCCAGCCGGACGAAGCCTCCCAAATCGCAAAAATCACTGAATACCACCCCCTTAAACAAACACTGAACTTCAGTAACTGAAGTTTGAAGTTTTGAAAATTTGAATTTTTTGGATTAAATTTGAATCTCTTATTTGCAGAATTTTATTCCTAAAGAGAAATCATTTAAATTCACTTTTGCATATAAATTTTCATCATCTATGTAAGGTCCCTAAAATAATTTTTTATCGTTTGAACTTGATGAGCTCATCGAGTATTGAATAAAGTACTTGTTAGTAATCGAAGAGGTCGAGATTATCTCAAATTCAGAATCAATTGCATCGACACTAAATAATATTGCTGAAAAAAAAAGAGATTATTTGAATTATTATGGAACCACCAAATTTCAAATGGGCTTTGCCACACGTAGCAATCTTAGGATGCCCAGATCACCCAAGTAAGATAAAAAATTTGAGATTCTAAGACTTAAAAACTCTTGAAAATAAAATTTTAAATAAACAAAATTTGAAGAGTTTATTTATAAACATAAGTCGAAATAAAATAAAATTTAAGAATTAAGAAAAATATAAATAAAATGGGACGAAAAACAAATAAAAAATGTCTAAAGTTAAAGTTTTATCAAATAAGATTCGAAACTTGATTTCAGAAATTCACCATCAATAGATGAATACTGTATATTTTCTCTTTTGAGAAGGTTGAATGATTTTTTATCGATGAAAAAATTGAATTATTCAAGAAAACAAAGCTTTTTCTGAGTTGATTTTTCGGATGTTTGTCAGGTCGTTTTGATTTCTCAAAATTCTGGAATTCGAGTAGGAAATAATGTTTCAAATTTTCAGGGATATATAAAGTTCTGGCTACACAAAAGTCTTTTTTCAAGTGACGTTTTCTAAAGTAGCGCTTGCTGTTGTTAGTGAAGATTTTCAAATATTACCGTCGTCTATATGTTTTTTGGGCAACTATGACCCTCTCAACCTACGCGTTTTCTCAGATCTTAATTTGTGGATCTCCAAAAACGCCTAGGGTTGAAAGAAAGGTGGAACCGACCGCTTTACATTTAGCGGGCCGTATTTGTTTTGAAAGTAATGATTTATGTCAAGCAAAGTGTTTGTTAGTTCATTTTTATTCAATTTTTTGCCTTTTATTTAGATTTTTTGGAAAATATGTTTTTGATTTCTTATTGGTTAATGAAGGATGTGTCAACATTGATGACGTTTTTTTAAGTTTTTGAAAGAAATACATTTAAAAAATAAGATTACGTAAATATAACCTGAGAAACAACTAAATTAAGAAAAATTAATTTAGTCAAAACTATTTGACTTCTCGTGTGAAATTTCGATTTATTGAGCGTGAGAATTTTTTCTTCAATTATAATTTATGACAATATTTTTATAGCGCAATCAGTGACTCCCAATCAGCAATTAAAAAAACGATTTCTTCATCAAACATCTAAAAAAGTGCTGAACATCTAAGATTTTTTTAAAAATTTCTTCGAAAAATCGAGAATATCATGAAAAATAAAAAAATAATACTTTTTTCGAAAAAACATAAAATTTAACATTATCTATTTTTATAAAAGTGCCGATGAGTTGAAAATTAAGACAAAACTGAACATTTACGGATTTGGTTTGAAATATTTTTTAGGAATTTGAATTTTTTGCGCCCTGTAGAAAAGCCAAAATTGCCCAATAGCTATAGTTTTCTCTGTGAAAAATTATACTAGTTCTCAAACAGAATACTATGCGCGTCAACTTTTAGCCAAAATCAAAAACATTTTACCCAATTCCAATGTAAATTAGGCTCTGAAAACCGTAAAAGTGACGCAACTTTGTCTTAATCGGCCAAAGCTCCCCTGAGTCTATGATTGAAACAGCTAATCCTATCAGTTTGTGTGTTCTTGCAAATCTGATTATATCTTGGGCATATGTTGGGCATATGTTGGGCATATATATTGGGCGATGTTGAAGACCTTTGTATCACAGAATCAAACAACACTTTAAATACCAATCGGAATGAAATAACATTATTTTGCATATCACTTCTTGCGCTTATTTCAGATCACAACAACGTAAAATCCTCAGGGATAATACAGCCTGAGTTTTTTTTAATTGGGCGATTTTTCCTCCCGTCGGCTAGACAGTGTTTGCCTGGAGAAAAAATCGCCCAAAACAACAAAAGCTAAATGGGGCGATTTTTTTCTGAACCACGCTCGTGCAGGTGGAGGTTAACTCGTAGACTCGATTCTAGCCAACTAGTTGCCATTCACCATTAAATCGCATTTTACGATGCTTAAACATTAATGACAAGATCAGTTATAAAGTTACCGATAAACTTTGAAACAAAATGACGTTTGTGCGTTTTTTTTTTGAAAATTTTTACTGTATTACAGTACTTATTTTTTGCAAAATTTTTTTAAATCACAAAATTAAACCTTTCATCGTGATCAGAAAAAAATTCTAAGACTTTTTTCCCATTACACCATAGCCACAAAATGATCACGTGACCGTATATTTAAGGAATAAGGTTGGTAAAAGTAGTACTGTTTTTTTCCAAAAATTGCTTAAATCAATTTTTGAAAGAAGTGAAGTGGTTCCTTAGAAGTTTTNTATTTTTTTAGTTTTTATTCATAGATTTCAAAAAAACAATCAGAAAAAATTTTGGAGTAAAAATGCGGAAAATTTTCATAATAGTTTGAATTTTTTTAAAATTTTTACGATTTCAAAAATGAAAACTCGAACTCAAATCTTTCCTAAAATGAATAAAAATCATTTAATGAAGCTGAAACATATTTATATCGGTTCAGCTAACTATAATAAGCATGAAAACATACAGCCTGAGTTTTTTTTAATTGGGCGATTTTTTTCTCCAGTCGGCTAGACAGCGTTTGCCTGGAGAAAAAATCGCCCAAAACAACAAAAGCTAAATTGGGCGAAAAAAATCGCCCAATTAAAAAAAACTCAGGCTGTATACTGACTTATTATTTTCGTATGTTATAACGACTCCAGTCTGCTGGGTTTATGGCACCCCCTTAAGGGGGTGGTGTTAGTGATTTTAGGGATTTGCAAGGCTTTGTACGGCTGCACCGTTTTAGATGAGACATTTCTGAGGAGAAAAAATGAAAAACCTATCCTTGTCGCGAGATCCATATGACAATTGAGTACCACTACCACCAACCATGTGGTTAATCGCGGTTAAACACGCGTCCCTCGGATTTTTTCTACTTTACAAGGAAACCTGGTCAAATTTTCGAATTTTGGCGAATCGGTTAAATTTTCTTTTTATTTGCTCTTTGGGGCCAGCAATCGGGTGGAAGGTGCCGAAAAAATGTTTTGTCAGAAGACGTTTTCTGTAGAAATGCTAGAAATGCCATTTTTGAAATATAAAAGCCTCAAGGTGTCCCAAATATTGAATCGGTTGTTATTTTTTGAATTTCGGCCTGATAGGCTGTCAATCGACAAAAAAGTGCGCGAAATTGAGAATTTTAAAAATGTAAGTTATAATCAGACAATATAAATATCACCAAAGAATTCCTTGGGTATGATTTGCTGGAAACTATTGTCTGATTTCGAACAGAAACGGTGCTAGAGATTAAAACATAANATTTATTTTGTATTATTCACTAGATATTTGTGCACAGTTTGAGCTATCTAAGAACCTAATCGGCTGAGTCGTTTTTGAAAACCCCGTTGTTTTCTCACCCCCGTGTTTTTGAGGGACCAAATCTTTGGGAGAGGGCAATAAAGGGATATATGTTTTAAAATGGCCGCGATGAGTTGTTCTGTGAATAGCAAAAGTTTTTGAAATGTCAACTTTGCTAGTTTGATCAAAAATGACGTCGAAATCAGCGAGACCCACTCCCGCGGGATCCCCGCAAGGGTATTGTGGGTGCAGTAGTTACTTTCAACCACGGTCCCAAATTCGGTATTTTTTTTGTTTCTTACCATCCAGCACATCATCAATTGAGTTGTTTTTTCCACAAGCTTATTTTTTATCGAAAATATTCAATTCCAGCGACCAGTCCCCCCTTAAGTCACCCCGCTAGTTTTATTAGGCCTTTGGGGCATTGAAAATGGTGCAAATTAATTTGAGGTTATTTTGAAAATAAAGCATTAAATTACCGAAAATAAAATAACAAAGTGTACTACCGACCAAATTATCTGAATTTCCAAAATTTCCGAATTTTCGCGTTTTTCGATTTTTTCAAAATAGAGTTCGAAAATAACTTTTGTTCTAATTTAACCACTGAAACTTCAAAATATCATCATGACTTAAGGGGGTAGCAGCGATGTGGCAGACTGGCGTCAATTTAATTTACGAAATAATTAGTTGGTTTATTTTTTGTGCTTTATATCATTAGCTGAACAAAAATAAATGTGTATCAACTCATTAAAATCATTTTTTATCTATTTGAGTTCAAACTTTCATTTTATAATTCGTAAAATTTTCGAAAAAATTCAAAGCATTATGAAAAGTTTTAAGCATTTTTTCGTCCAAAATTTTTTCTGATTAATTTTATGAAATCGGGAATTAAACGAAAAAAATAGCCATTTTACTTTTTCATGCATGTTACATATTTTCTGACTGCGTTTGAAAAATCATGAAATGTTTTTTGTCATTTTGTTGTCGACTCTTTATGAAATATTATGAAAATTTCCGCAAAATCAAGTTCAAAAATTTTAATATAGTGTTTTTTGAATCTCATGTAAAAATCAGCCGAATCATTTGTGAATTTTCTGGTATCTATTTGGTTTCCGTATTTCAACGATGCATGGTCAAGTGAATATCGTTTCTGAACTTCTGATGAAATTACAACATTGCTTGTGAAACCGGTTTGTGCCATTTGGCACGCAATTTATAAATTATTATTATTTTTAAAAAATCTGTATAAAAATTGGGGTGTAATAGGCTACTTTACTTTTAAAGTCAGGACATTTTTTTATATTTAAACTCAATTGAAGGTCAATTTTTTCTAAAAAGCTGTTTTTTTCTATTTTCATGGAAAAAAAACTTTATATTTAGAAATTTTGCATTGTGGATAATGATTTCCCACTAATTAGTGCATTTAACCCGAAAATGTCTGAAGTTATAATAATCGTCTTTAAAAAAATCCACATCGGGTCAGTTGGAAATGGAGTTGTAATGAAAAGTGGTTTTTTGAGATTTTTACAGATACTTAAAAGTGTGTAAAAAATTAAAAAATATAAACGTTTGCAAATATGAATACAGATACTTAAGTATGTAAAAAATTAAAAAATATAAATGTTTGCAAATATGAACACTGTTCATTATAGATAAAAAATAAATAAAATTTTCACATTTTTTCTTTCAAAAATCACTCCGAAAAATGTACGACTCCCACATCGCTGCCACCCCCTAAGTCGTTTATAAGAACAAAATTTCCAGATGAATTCAATTACACGAATTCATATAGATGGGACACGTGCACGTTGAATAGACAAATTATAATTATTATTTAATATATTATACATTATAATTTATATATTATATAATAAATAAATGTTTCATTATTGAACCTTTAAAGAAATAAATCACAATTAGGGGATTTTTTCCTTGAAAAAAATGTTCTATTGTTGAACACTTAAAGAAATACTAGTTCCTGATTAGTTCAAATTATTTAAATCAAAATTTGGCGATTTTTTTCTCCGGAGAAAAAAATCGCCCAAAAAGTCACTTGTTACCAATGAGTCATATGTTTTGCCCAATTTTGACGGTAATTCAATCTCCCTGTCTAGACGACTGGAGAAAAAAATCGCCCAATTAAAAAAAACTCAGGCTGTACTTTTGAAAAAAAGGCATGCAGTATTGATATACAGTAATTTGAAAAAGTACTCAAATTACGTCAAAAAATTCCAGGGTAAACTTCAAATGTTTTTAAGACTTTTTTCTCCTTACACCAAAGTCTGAATAAAATCACGTGACGAAATAATTTTGAAATATGGTTTAAAATATGTTATAAATTGAACCTTATTTCTTAAAAAATAAGATCACGTGACGTTTAAGGAAAATATTATTATGTTCAAAACTCTTAAATTAGGTGTTTATTGGCCCAAAGAGTTTTTCGGCGTTATTTGATCCAACTATTGTTACTTGAACCAAAAACCTTGATTTCCTAATTGAAGGTCACGTGATCGTTTTCGGACTTTGATGTAATGGAAAAAAGTCTTAAAAACTTCTAAAGGACCACTTCACTTTTTTTAAAAATTGATCTAAGTAATTTTTGCAAAAAAACAGTACTTCTTTTACCAACCTTTTTCCTTGAATATACGGTCACGTGATCATTTTGGGGCTATGGTGTTATGAGAAAAAGGTCTCAAAATTTTTTTTTATCCCGGTCACAGGCTTTTTTTGATGATTTAATGTTTTTTTGCAAAAAATAACTTCTGTAATACATTAAATATTTTCGAAAAAAACGCACAAACGTCAATTATCCAAATAGTTGATCTATCACTTTGTAAATTATCATTCATACATGATTAAGGGCCCTAAATTGCGATTAAAGGCCATCGAGCCACGGATGGCTCCAAAGACACTACGGGAGTTAAATATACATGAACATTTCAATTTATATAACCACACACTTTTGAAAACTCGACCTGTGATTATTGCACTTTTTTGTGTCACTGAAGGTCTACTTAAATTGTATGCTGGACAATTTTTTTTATTTTACTATTCACAAAATATATGTGCTCAGTTTGAGCTGTCTAAGAATGTTATTAGGTGATTTGTTTTCAAAAAACGAATTATTCCCAAATGTTGGCTTAAAACCTAGCAAAAGTGAACAAATTTTTGGTCATAAACCTTTCTGCAATATTTCTAATCTATCATCATATCTTTCTTCATAAAATCTCTATAAAATGCATAATGAAATTTGATAAAATTGATATTTTTTTCTCAGACAAAAAAACGTGGCAAATATCTAATTAACATACTTTACTTCGATAAGNACTAAAAATTGAAATTCTAGAATATAAAATTTCGGATGCGAAAATATTACTTCTCAACTTCCTTATGCAGAAAAAATTCAAATTCCAACTGCCTTAACCTTTCTGTAAACAACATTTAAAGTAGAGCCACAATTGTGGCCCTGGTGCCTTGGCGGAACTTTTTTTTATATGCTCACAAGGGTTAAAGGTATATTTTAACAAAGTTTAATATCCCCGCTCTAAAGTCGTGCTCTCTTGAAATACCGCCACCAGCCCACTGACTCTTCATCACTATTTTTGTTACAAAATAGGGCTGAGCGAAAATGTCGGGTCAGTTGCCTCGTACCCCGAAGTAAAGTTCCAGTCGTCGCCCGTTACGCTCACTAAGTTTATACTCAAAAACTAATAAAAATCGTATTTCAAACTAATGAAAGCGTTGAACTACAAATAAATTTTAAATAAAAACATATTATTCGTTAATTTTCAATCATTTAAGTTTTATTCATATGTTAATTGTCTTAATTAATTTCTTGGAATTCTTCAATTTTAATACTTCTTCCAGGAACCGCGCCCTGATTGGTCGAGAATATAAACAAAAGAAATGACGAACGAATATTTTTATTTATCTTTTATGATGAAAATTCGACTGAATCAGCAGTCTTATGTCGATAAAAGTTTTTATCGACCACTAAACTGAATTTCAGGTCGAATTTTCAAAGGTCAGCATTTCTTGAGTAATTTAAAAATCTGCCCAAGACAATTATTATATATCTGAATTAACGAAAAAAAAAAATCATTCCAAGCCGGGCCTATAATCTTATTAAAAAACTGGGTTTTTGACACACGAACCAAGTTAGAATAAAAAAAAAATTTTTATTCCAATTTATTTATTAGCCAGATATTTAGTAAATTAAGCTTATGATAGTTGTAACTGAGGAATCAACGCGTTTTCGAAGTTTCCTGTCATAAAACTTTTATTTAAATTAAGCAGATCAATTCTTGAAAACTTTACTATTGTCTTTTCGAAAAACGAAAAACTTTGGAGCAGTAAAAAATTTAATATAAATAAGGTTTGATATCTAGAAAACATGGTAGCGCTAATCGGCCGTGCACAAAATTACCAATCTGTTGCCAAAAATCAAGCACTGTCTGACTTTCGGCTCGGCCAAAGCATTTCTGAGGACTCTATTATTATAAACATCGACGGCGTCTATCTCTCGATTTTGTTTGACAATTTTTAGAACCACCCCTCTTAAAGTCATCTCGTGTTTGTAAATGTGTTTAAACATTAATTATACAAATAAGTTGATGCAACCGAGGAGTTCTTCAAAATCTCACACCATGCATTAATATCGCTATAGGTTTTCCTCCCGTCTCCAAAATATATAAAATAAAATAAACGAGTATGACCGAAGAAGCACAGGCTGTTTTTGATAGGGTATTCAGTCGCTATTTTTCGGGAACTTATGTCTCGAATTAACTAGAATATTCTATATATTAAGTAGGGGTACAGTCCACAATTATGGGATGAGCATTTCTCAACGTCAAGTGGAACCAACCAGGAGATTTTGAAAACCCCGAAAATGGAAAAGTGAGTTTTTGTCCACAATCTTACATGATCTTGATCACTAAAACTTACTTTAAAAAAATCGGCTGGCTGATTTGAAAACCTCTTACATTTTGAGCTTACATTTTTGACAGAAATAATTCTTAAAAAGTGATCGCATGTGTCCACTAGCACTGAGAAAAAATTACTTAATTTTGGCGTTCTTATGAAAAGTCTTCCGATGTGCCAAAGTATGAACACGTTGCGAGATGCCAGACGAACAAACTTATGTTTCTTACCGGAATTAGTCTGTCTGAAAGTAAAACTTAGTTAAGAATAATAAATTTCCTAAACGCAAAAAGGAAAGTCACGAGGGAAAAAATTTATATTATGCATTTTGAATGTATTAAAAAAACTCTTTTTTGAAGCAATCTGACATTATCGACGATTTAAATTTTTAAAGAATTGGTCAAAATTGAGCACAGTGTAGAAAGACAGTATCGGATATTTTTTTAACCCATCTTGTTAAAAAAATTTCCTGGTTATTTTTTAAAAGGACTTGGTATTTATCCTATTTTAGAATCGTCGATCCAGTAAGGCTGATTAAATTTGAAGCTTTTAATTCAGCTTATTTTAGAATAAACAACATGCCATTCAAAAGGAGGGCAGATAAGGTCGATCAGAATTTTTTTTTTTATAATTAGGGGTACAGTTTGAAGCTCGAGTTTTCGAGCAAAAATTTCATATTTAATCCAGCTTTTTGATGAAAGACTTATCCTATATCCCTTTTACACTTTGTGAGTGTGCGTGATTCTTGAAAAAGATGTAGGTTGAGGACAGCCAATCCTAACACCCTCCTGAGACCCCTTCTAGCCCTCATAGGCCCTTCTCTTCTTTTCAAGCCTACATTCGGATTCAAATCACCCCCAAAAGGTGTTTAAGGATATAGTTGTTAGTAAGCTCAACGCTCAGCCACAACGCCGTTAAGGAGAAAAGAAAAAATAAAACCTAATTGGAAAAGAAAGTCCAAATCAACCATTTGTTTCCAATTTGTCTTGTAACAAGAACTGATAATTTTCAACAATTTTTGTTAATCCCAAAAAAAATAATGAAAATGATCCCCGATTCTGACTCCAATTTTATTTCAAATATATCATTGTGCGCTGAAAAACTTCAGCTTTTAATGTTCAAAGGCCAGGTCGCCGTATCAATGTATGTAACCCGTGATCAAAACAGAAATTAAAAAGTGAAATTTCATCGTTCGTGTTTTAATAAAATAATTCTCAACATTTTAAATTTAAATCTATCCTTGCAGGCCACCCCTAGAAGTGAGGATTCTAGCCTACCCCCCGCCTAATAAAAAAAAAAGAGTGGCGTTCACCAACCTACAGTTTTGTAAGCAGCTCGACATTTTGCAACATCTCAGAAAGTCGACGAAGAAACATCTTCTTTCAAAACATATTGACCTTGTAGCAATGTTCCCTGACGAAAGTTCTAGCAGCAATCAGAGTGCTTCCAGAGATGGCGGACTGTTCAATCTTTGAGTATCTGTCCTGTAAGCAAAAATACCTCAAATTTGGGTTTGGGTTTTTTTTTAAGATAATTATTTTAATTATTCTAGAAACTTCGATGTTTAATTTAAAACCAAAAACGGTTTTTTTGTGAAACATTTTTCAAAACATATAATTATTTCATTACTGATCTATCAAATAAGATTTTTTAAAAAATTTCGCTCCAAAAAAAAATAAATTTTTTCCTCCAGATAGTCCAGGACGTTTCAAACTTTTTTTTGAAAATTGTACTCAAAAAAAGTTTCCCTCAAACAGTTTCCTGAACATGGGCTTATTCCGAAATTATTTTAATTCCAGATTGGTCCAAAATTATTTTTTTTCGGACCCTCTAAGCTCGGTTACCCCCTCGCTGGAAGGAAAATTGCCGTTTCATGGTTTTTTTGTGAGCGGCAAATATCTGGGGAAACCTAATTAACATTGCGGATAAAATTGTTCAGGCTGGTAGATTAATTAATCCTTAATCTCACGATCCCAAATCATTTATCATGTATTGAGTACACCGAGGCTTGGCCGAAGCGAGCTGGCCTTAAACCGGAGCTTGCCCATCACCGGAGCTTGCCCATCACCGAGCTTTGCCGAACACCTAGCTTGCCGAAACGAGCTTGCCGAGCCACGAACTGCCCGATACCGAAACTTGCCAATCACCGAGCTTGCCTATACCGAACTTGCGAAACACCTAGTGACCGAAACCGAGTATTGCCGGACCATCGAAACTTGCCCGATTACCGATCCTTGCCGATGACCAAGGCTTGCCTGCTACCGAACATTGCCTAAACCGAGCTGGGCTACAGACCGAGCTTGCCGATTCATCGATGCTTGTCGAACCGAACTTCCGATACCAGCCTGCCGACCACCTAATCTTGCCCCCGAAACCGAGTTTGATCCGATTCTGAGAACTCTTATCAAACCCCGATGCCGCCGTAAATCTAGAACATTAAATCAAACCGAGCTAGCCCGCGTATCTGAACTACCAACCGCGAGGCTTGCCGAATCTTGAAATTTTCAAAGCGAGCTAATGTTGAAACCGACGCTTGCCCCGTAAGCTGAATTTTCTAACCGAGCTTGCCCGAATCTTGAACTTTTTCAAAACCAAGAACATATAAGAACCCAGAAACCAAAGAAAGCTTGACCCCCGAAATCTGAACATATCTCAGCTGCCGAAACCGGAGCCTTGACCGAATCTGATATTTTTCAAACCCCGACTTATTGCGGAATCTCGAAAATTTTCAAAACCCGAGCTTGCCGAAACCGAGCGTGCCGACCACCGAACTTGCCGACAACCGAACTTTCCGATCACCGAGCTTGCCTATACGAACGTGCGCCGAACCACACCCGAGCTTTCCGAAAAAACGCGCAGCTATGCCGACCACCAAAACTTGCCGATACCGACCTTGCCGATCACCCGGAAAGCTTGCCCCTATACCGAAGCCTTGCCCTTGAAACCGGAGCCTTGCCTACAACCGAGGACCTTGGCCGAAAATACCGCAGCTTAGTCCGATGCCGAAACTTTGCCGAATACTTCGAGCATTGCCGACCACCGAAATTTTTGACCGAACCCAGCATTGCGGCCAATCTGAACTTTTTCAAAACCGACGCTTGCCGTATCCTTGAACCTTTACGGAACCGAGGCTGCCCGTATCTGATAACTCTATCAAATCGAGCTTGCCGAATCATAAATAAAAATTTCTTCTCAAAACCGAACTTTCCTTGTTTGAAACCCGAGCTTGCCGAATCTGAATTTTCAACCCGAGCCTTGCCCGAAACCGAGGCTAGCCGAATCTGAAACTTTTTTCAAAACCGAGCGCTTGCCGAAACCGAGCTTGCTCCGAATCTGGAGCTTTTTTTCAAAAACCGAGCTTAGCCCCGAATCTGAAAAATGGTTCAAACGGAATAGCTTGCCGAAATCGGGAAAATTTTTCAGACCGGAGCTTTGCCAAAAACCAAGCTTGCCCAATAATCTAGAATATTTTTCCCAAAACCGACGCTTCTGCCGATCTGGAAAAATTTTTCAAACCCGAGCTTCTTGGCCGAATCTGAATTTTTTTCAAACCGAGCTTGCCCGAAAAACCGAGGCTTTGCCGAATCTGAACGTTTTTTTCAAAACCGAGCTTTTGGCCCGGGAATCTTGAAAAAATTTTTCAAAAAACCCGAAGCTTTTGCCGAAAAAACCGAAAAGCTTTGCCGGAAAAAAACCGAGGGCCTTGGCCCGGGGGGAAAAAAAAATTTTTTTTCCTGGGAAATTAATTTTCTTNTATCGTTTTCACACAATTAATTTTTTAAGAAATTTTAACGAAAATCTTAAAAAAAAGTAGGAAAAAATAACTTTTGAACGGCTCATCGTATAAATTTTTCAACAATATTTTTGGAAAGAAAATTGCAAATTCTATGACATATTTGAATTGTAGGTCTGTGACGTTGTTATTTTTGCGCCGTTTTGGCTCCCGAATTTTTTTTTGCCTTTAGATAGTCAAAGGGTGTGAGGAGGTTAACGGTATTTTTTGATATCAGCATTTTTTGTGAAAAGCAACTCCGTGTGTGTATAAAACACTCATGTGCAGGTGGGTAATAAACCATTGTTAGCAGATGGCGATATGTAAATTTTAATCGTAGAATTTTTCTGGCTAATTTTTATAATGTCGCATATTTAGGGGGTGGTGTTAGTGATTTTTGGGATTTGGGAGGCTTTGTACGGCTGGACCGATTAAGATGAGACATTTCTGAGGAGTAGAAATGAAAGATCTATCCTCAATTTCGAGATTTCATTTGACAGTTACGTACCACTACGACCAACCATCTGGTTAACCGCGGTTAAAGAAGCGTCCCTCAGCTTTTTTCAACGTAACAAGGATCCTAGGGCTTACATCGGAAATTTTTGATATTTCGTGGAAGTCTGGTGAAATGTTCGAATTTTAACTTCCAGGAGCGATTTTTTTCGATTTCGCCCTCAGGGTCGAAGGTGTCGAAAAATGGCATTTTTAAGACATTTTGTCTAAATGCTTTTGCTGTAGAAAAGCTAGAAATGCCATTTTTGGAATATAAGAGCCTCAATGAATCCCGAAGAGTGTCCAGGAGCTGTTTTTTCAAATTTTGATCTTATAGGCTGTCAATCGTGGAAACAGTGCGCGAAATCGACAATTTTGAACATAAAAACGAGAAAAGAACGAAATATTTATAGAAAAACCCTATTTTTTTCTGGAATCCGCTGTGTTGAAAATGAGACCAAACTTGCTGATATCGTCACCAGCAAATCGTTTACAAGGAATCTTTGAGTGGCACTAAAATTTTCTAATTCCCACTTTTATGTTCGAAATTGTCGATTTCGCGCACTTTTTCCACGATTGACAGCCTATAAGATCGAAATTCGAAAAAACAGCTCCTGGACACTCTTCGAGATACATTGAGGCTCTTATATTCCGAAAATGGCATTTCTAGCTTTTCTACAGAAAAAGCCTTTAGACAAAATGTCTCAAAAATGCCATTTTTTGTCACCTTCGACCCGATTGCTGGCCCCTGAGGGCAAAATCGAAAAAAATAGCTCCTGGAAGTTAAAATTCAAACATTTCACCAGACTTCCACGAAATATCAAAAATTTCCGATGTAAGCCCTAGGATCCTTGTTTTGTTGAAACCAGCTGAGGGACGCTTGTTTAACCGCAGTTAACCAGATGGTTGGTCGAAGTGGTATGTAACTGTCAAATGGAATCTCGAGATTAAGGAT
>SCLH01000877.1:110266-151909 GCA_004367855.1 Oikopleura vanhoeffeni | reverse complement strand
GGGCCGTATTTGTTTTGAAAGTAATGATTTATGTCAAGCAAAGTGTTTGTTAGTTCATTTTTATTCAATTTTTTGCCTTTTATTTAGATTTTTTTGGAAAATATGTTTTTGATTTCTTATTGGTTAATGAAGGATGTGTCAACATTGATGACGTTTTTTTAAGTTTTTGAAAGAAATACATTTAAAAAATAAGATTACGTAAATATAACCTGAGAAACAACTAAATTAAGAAAAATTAATTTAGTCAAAACTATTTGACTTCTCGTGTGAAATTTCGATTTATTGAGCGTGAGAATTTTTTCTTCAATTATAATTTATGACAATATTTTTATAGCGCAATCAGTGACTCCCAATCAGCAATTAAAAAAACGATTTCTTCATCAAACATTTAAAAAAGTGCTGAACATCTAAGACTTTTTTAAAATTTTCTTCGAAAAATCGAGAATATCATGAAAAATAAAAAAATAATACTTTTTTCGAAAAAACATAAAACTTAACATTATCTATTTTCATAAAAGTGCCGATGAGTTGAAAATTAAGACAAAACTGAACAGTTACGGATTTGGTTTGAAATATGGTTGTCATATGTTATGCCCAATTTTGACGGTAATTCAATCTCCCTGTCTAGCCGACTGGAGAAAATCGCCCAATTAAAAAACTCAGGCTGTACATCTAGCCAACCTTAACCTATGCAAGCATTGAAACTGGAACTAGAGCACTTTCGTAGCCATTTCCGAATTATTGCCAAACATTTCAAAAATCATTTTGTCCGTGAAGAGTCTGAGGCGTATTTCATCAGAACCATAAAGCCAGATTTTAACGGCCAAACTGACCACAAATGCTTTGCTATTTTCTAAACAGGACTGTTTTTTAAAAACTATTTCAGTCCAAAAAGTTTTTCTTAACAATAATTTTTAAACTTCTAGAATTCGCCAAGTCTTGAATTTATTTAATTTTTTCACTGTATAAATTATACTTGATAATTGAATTATTCAATTTGAATAAATCCGAAACGTTGTAGATAATATTATTTGAAATTTAGAACTTCATCAAAAATTGTACAAATTAATAGTAAAAATGACAATTTTCGGGTTGTTCAAACAAAAACAAAAATCTCATGTTTTTTTTGCAAAGTTTGTTGATCTGTGACGATGAGCTTAATCAGGAATTTCATGACAAAATTAAAAAATTGAATTTTTAAAATATACTTATTTTCGTTATGAAATAAATTAAGATTTCAATTTTTTGTGCAAAAATTGTTTTCTCAGTGACAGTGACTAAGTCACCCTTTTAAAAATGCCGACGAGTTCAAAATAAAAAAAGACCTGAACATCTAAGAATTTGATTTAAAATTTCTTCTAGAAATGTACAAATGGCTTCTTGACCAAGGAATTTCAAAGCTTTATTCAATCCATGTTCATGTTCCAAAGCAAATCAAGCCAGAGTTATCAAAAGTCAGATTTTACTGACGTATAGAAATTCTTTTGGCGACTTTCGAAAATTCTGTGACAGGGAACTCCAAAACTTGAAAACGAATTGATTCGAAAACACTCATACCAAATGTTGACATGCGACGAACTTTTAAAATTTAACGAAATTATCACTGATGCAAAATTATTCAACCAGAAAATTGGTAAGTCCTTATTACTGTTTTTTGTGAAGTGCATCCATTTTAGTTTGCCAAATTGCAGAAAAAAACATGTGAATCAATTTTTATCACATAATCAACCGGTTTGGCTGCCAACAGAAGAGAAAATAAAATAAGCATTTTTTCATAAATTATAACAATTATGACAAGAACTCATTTTTTTCTATTCTTTGAAAATTCCCTGAAATTTTTTTCTGTATTTACTAAGCTAAAAAATACGAATGGTCGTGTTCTCACAGTGATCATATACGTACCATTTCAGCGCCAGAGAGCCGTTAACTTGGATTATTGCCATTTTCTCTCTACATTTTTCTAAGCTAAAAAAGGCGGTAGGATTCTGATAAATATCAGAAAGTTTCATGAGTACTTGAGCTTGATTAGGACCCGATAGTGTCCAAATTCAGAGCTCTTTATCAAGTTTTGCTTGTTTTTCATCACTGAAACCGCATTATTCACAACAGAAGAAAACTGAAAAAAAGTCGACCGAAAATTTTCACTTCAAATAAATACTTAATCAAAACACCAACAGAATGTCCGAAAAAAATTTCCCGGACCCATCTCAACTTTTTCCGCAAAAAATTAGACATACTGTATTTCGAAATGAATATTTCTTAACTCATTATATTGTTCCCGCTGATCGGGAGAAAAGGTTTCATATTTTTTAGGCTCAAACTAAACAAATCTACCGATAATGCTTAGCAACTTCTGTACACGTACGAGTTACGATTTTTTCAAACCAAATACCTACTGTTTAACCAATTTTTCATAGATTTATTTTTAGAAAGCGTGTGCAAAACACATTATTCTGCGTTTATTTTTAGAATGACATTTGAAAGCTTAACAAGTAAGCATGAGCCTAGGGATAGCAATTATGCCTAGTAAAAATAACAGTTTTACCCAATTCCTCAGCATCCGGAATATATAAAATAAAAATTTATAGGGACTTAGTAGAGACTCTGTATTTTTAACTGGGAAGTATTGGTAACCCTAGCCTCAAGCTAACTTGTTAAAGCTCAGTTTCTAAAAATAAACATGACAAGGGAAGATCTCATATCGCTGGCACAATATTGCCGAAAAAAACCTACGCAATTTCACGATTTTTAGCTATTCCTTCCAGTGTCCATATCGCCGAAAGGGCAAATATCGCCGAAATTTCGTGAGCGTTTTAGATTTTAATCACAAATTACTTTGAGTGCGTCATAAATGACGTCATATTTTGAGATTCAAGTTCATGAATCTACTTTATGTGACTCCTAGATATAAATCATCTTCTTCTTCCAACCTAAGTCGATCTTGAAAATAAGAGTTATCTCTATAGCGCGTGTTCAAATCCCATTAATGTTGTCTAAGTGATTGCCTTAGTGAATACGCACCAATCAACTTTGGCGCTCCCAATTTCAAGCACCCTTGCCTATTATTATACCCAAGACAATAACTAAGACAACATTAGTGGGATTTGAACGCGCTATAGAGATAGCCCTTATTTTCAAGATCCACTTAGGTTGGAAAAAGGATATTTTCTTATTTATTCCGAAATAATAGATAAATTTGAACAGCTACGTTGACCATCTAAAAATATTACTTGATCATTTTGAAACCCACCAATTCTAATCTAGACATAATAAAGAAAGGGGTTGAAAATTTTTACCGATAAAATCGGTCAAGAGTTGTCTTAGTTTACAAAAAAATAATATTTTTGACTGTTAGAAGAAGTCGGTACTTGATTTTTATCGTTTTTTTTCTGTCGCAATCAAAAAACATCGCTCAGATTTATGTCCAATTTTCTGGATAATTCCCCTGCCGCCAACTGTCTGGGCAAAAATCAGCCGGATGCCATTATTGCCACTTTGGAATTTTAATTTGATTTTTTGATTCGGTACCGGAAGCAAAAACTGACAAAAAATATTGTCTACCGTTTGTAGTTGACATATGTCCTTTCGCATCATGATATTTTGATTTTCATGTCAAAAAATTGACGTCATTCGTGTTATTCTAAGATCTTACAGTAATTCGGTTATCTTAGTGGTTTTCCAGGGGTATAATTTGGACAAGAATTTGACATTTTCGGTACTTTTCTTGAACTAATGAAGTTCGCATCCGATTATTTTTACTAGTTTCAATCAAAAATCCAAATTCAATGAAAGAAATTTCATAAAATTGTAAATTTGTATCAAAAGGCCCTGAGCAGGGATAGAATTTTTCAAAATTTTAACAGTGCAGTCAAATTTCAAAATTTAAAATTACTCTAGATAGAAATATTATTAATTTAATTGTGTTTCTATTTTGTCCACGAGATGGCAAAAAAAAACCCAGGTTTGCTCTTTAGCGCCAAATTTAACCGCTTTTTCATGCGGTTTACGTTAATTTCAAAATTGAAATATTTTTAAAGATCAAATGCTTGAAATCAGTCTCAGAAGTAGTCAATTTTTGACTAATAGTTCTGATTAGTTAAACTTAAGAGAGTACCCGACGGGCGCTAGATCTCGTGACTCAGAGATAGCAGAAGGCTAATTTTAGCTGCATTCTCAAAATTTTTGAATTTTGACCAATTTTTTTTCGAATTTGGCATAATTTTTGGATTTTTTCTGAGTTATTTTTCAGGTAATTAGGCTCATCGCATAAAGTAGATATCCGATCTGATTATTTTTTGTCGCCACTTTTAATTTGGAGGCCAATGCCTAAAATAGCAGAAAAAAGAATTATCAAAGAATTATCAAAAAAAAAGTTTTGGATTTTTCTTGAAAAAACATATTTTTTCGAAATTTCGAAGTATCTGAACTTTGAGGAATTCGTTATACAAAACCAGGTGGAATATCGGAAAAATAAGTCGTTATTCTCCTTCGTCCTTTGATTGTGAAAAAACGTTTTTTTTGTTGAAAATTTCTGATGGCACTTATCCGAATAAAGTTACAATTACGGTGAATGTATCAAAAACCCCCGTTTTGAGCATTTTTTTTGACTATTATCGACGAATTAGATAAAATTTCATAATTCCGACTTCTTATTCTCCTTTAGTTTTGAAATTAAGTAAGTTTCACAAAAAAAAATCTGTTTTCACCTCACCAAAAGAAGTAAAACTGAAAAAAGTTTGACCAGTACTACTACCGGTACCGTGATACAAAAAACTTTTTGTTCCTTTTTTTTGAAACTTCAAATAATTATCTTTTATGTCCTAAAATTTGAGAAGTCTACAACCTTCCCTTATCTAGCGACAGATGTTTGAAAATCACTAAATGGCGTCGGGTACTGCCTTGAAAGACTTTGAAATAAACAGAACATATTTGTAGTTTTTTTGGCATTTTATGTAACAAAAATTTTGTGAAATTCTAACAAACTTCTGATGATTGATTGACTGGATTTTCCAAAAAATTTCCTGTTTAGAAAATTCGAGGCATAAAAGCTTATCCACTGTATTTATAAATTTTTAGCTTTTCATGATGATACCGGTTGTAATCATGCCGCTATGATTATTGCTGGATACTTACAAGCAGAACATCCAGTTCCACCAGAAGCTATTGTAAAAATGGTCAATCAAATTCAACCAAATTCGGTACAACAAGTTCAACAACAGGAAAAAGGTTAGAAAGATTGGGGACTAGAATTGAAATACATCTCTTTATTGACGACCTGAAAACAATTTTCGTCAAATTTTTTGTTACCGTGCAGTTGAGAGAAAATAGTAGATGGTATTATTTTTGAATTATTAGTTATCTCAACCAAATGAAGACAAAATAAATTCAACCAATGAGCGCTCGCTTTATATCAAGTGTTTCAACTGCTTTAAAATTTTTAAATGAGGAGGTGTCACCATAATTTATTGTTTTTAATTAAAATATATTTTTATGAAATGCATAATTCTGACAATTGAACAAAAAGCGGCAAAGATAGGCTGAAGTTGATCGGAGGTTCTCATTAGTTGATGACAATTGATGAAGTAACATATTTTTCGCACTATTATCTTTTTTATAGCCAATTTACATCAACTGCATTGTAAAATATTTCAACAAAAATATGAAATTTTAAAAGTGAAAGCGGATTTGTAGGGTTCGACAAGGCATTTTAAAGCATTCGGATTAAATTTCAAATACAATTCTTGGTAGAAATTGAAAACAGAAAAATCCCTTTTTTTGAAATATTTCGGTACGAAAAAAAAATTCGAGGAATTTATAATGTTGATTTTTCAACAATTTTTGACATGTAAAAATCAACCAATACAAATTTTGAAAACCATATTCAAACCGCTCGATAGCTTTTAATTTGGTTTTAAAAACCTTTTTAGCGCCGATTCAACCTATGACTTTGATCGCAAATTCATATGGTTTTCACTTTGACCTCTTATTCACCCGTTTGGAGCTCTACGTACAATTCCTGAAATTCAACACTTCGGCGTCTCCTAGCGGGAGAGCTCACTTTCGGATGACCGGGAGACTCACGATGATCGGTTTTTAGCTAGAAACTGATTAGAGACACTATTTTATGTCTTCTCATAAATTAACCTGTGACATCCTCAATCCGAATATCTATAAATAAATGAAAAAAACGTCATGATAATTTCTAGTAATCTGACTGAATATTTTTGACTTTTTCAGAGATTAGTTTCCGTTTAAAATAGATCCCATTCTTTCCCACCTTTCCACAGGCATCAGTTTTGCAAAACATCAATAATCGACATCTATTATTAGCAAATCCATTTATCGGCTTATTATGAGACAATTTAGCGGATTATTGGCTGATGTTAAGAGCTAATTAGACAAATTAAGTGTTAACGAAATCGCCAAAACTATTCTTGACACATTTCTAATCATCTTGACATTATGGACGAGATTTTATGACAACTAAAATAGAAACCGATAAAAGCTATGTATTAAAAAGTCGATTAAAATACTCTGAAATTAAACCGGTATTTTAGTGACGAAAATACTTCAAAAATGCTAAACCCGCGTGTTTTGACATTGCCGAAATGAATGATTTGTGTAAATAGTTTGGTTAGATTAAGACTGGATGTGATAGATCAATTTTTGATTCTACTACAATTTTCGATTCTTCTAGAATTTTTGATTATTCTAGAATTTTTGATTCTTCTAGAATTTTTTCTTATATAATTGTATCATTTAACGCGGACTATACTAATCGCGGAAGTGGTTCCGAGCGATGAATATTATTGCGTAGGTTGGAGTTATTTAATAGCATTAATCATAATAGCTTCATGTTAAGGCTAACCCATGCACAGAATCAAACTCATGACTACTATTGGAACGTCACCTCAAAAAAATATTTTCTGGACATTAAGTTAAATAATGAAGAAAAACGGACTCTCGTCACATGTGACTGAGAATTAATGCTGATAGTTAAATAGCGGATATTAAAAAGCGGTAGTGAAATTTTTATGATCTTATTATCGAAATTTTTTAAACATTAAAATTTCAGGACTAAATATCAGGACTACTGTATTAAAAAATCTTTTTACGCACCTTTTTTTCAAACTGACCTATTTCTATTCATACAATGTACATTTTTTATATGATATGGATGTACTTTGTATAATTAACACCTTGTTTTTGATATGCTTGTGGTACCGTGTGAGTTTTAGGTGACGTCGAGACTTGAGATGAATTGAAAAAATGCCTTCATACAAAAAGCTTAAAACCTTGTCTCAAATCACATCAAATCTCGATAAATTATTTTTTTTGTCTCGACACTACTGAACTCATTGGTATTTTCATGTATTTTTCCCCAAAAATTCAGTATGTAAAATTTTTGCTCAATAATTGCAAGGCAAATTCCTTGAGATTTATGAGATGAATAGCCAATGAAATCGCCTAAATATTAATTGACCAACCATGTTTCCCTTTTCTCTATTTCACATGAGATTGTTTTTCTCCAGCAGAAAAATGTACATACTGTCCGACAAA
This sequence comes from Oikopleura vanhoeffeni, assembly GCA_004367855.1. NCBI lineage: Eukaryota > Metazoa > Chordata > Appendicularia > Copelata > Oikopleuridae > Oikopleura > Oikopleura vanhoeffeni. The sequence continues at coordinate 144,349 of SCLH01000877.1, read as the reverse complement.
CGATATTTTTTATTATAAATAGTTAATATCTATTATGGCAATTTGAAAACGACTCATCCGATTGAGTTTTTAGATAGCTTAAACTGAGCACAAAGATAAAGAGAATAATAAATAAAAAAATGGTCCAAATCAGACCATTGTTTCCCTTTTTTTTAACAAAAACTGGTAATTTAACCATTTCAGTAATCCCAAAAAATTCAAAAACTGGTTCGTCTAGATATTTGTGCTCAGTTAGAGCTACCTAAGTACTTAATCGGATAAGTCGTTTTCAAAAGCCGAATTATATAAAAATTTTGGTTGAAAATGTGGCTAAAAAGGCCCAGCAAGTACCGTTATAGATATATCATATTCAATGAAAAACGCGCAATTAACTCCAAAATAAATAATAAATGGCATCCTGTTTGAGGGATATTTCATAGGAAGTTTCGAAATTTTCACAAACTCCATTTAAATTCTTCGGGTTTAATGGCGTATCAAAATCAAAAACTCACTTATTCCCCCTTACGTCTTGGTAGTTTTTCTCTAAATTCATTTCGATTGATTCGATGATTTCTAAGAGTTAATAAAATCTTGATCATCAATCATAGTTTATGTGGTTACCAAAAAGTAAGGTGTACACCGTGTACATGATAATTCCAAAAATTTACGTCAGAAATTATTATCAATTGTCAGTTAAATTTTATAGAGCCATTATTTTAATTTTATTGTGATTTTCTTTGATTGCTAAAAGAAATAGTCACTCGTAATTTCATTAGCTGATTAATTGTCAGCACCATATTTTTGAGCACCCTTTCAAGTAGAAAAATGAAAGTGAAAATGGAGCAAGTAATCAACCAATATTTTGATTCATTTATGGTAAAACTGACAATCTCGTACAATCTATATATATTTTTTTAGTTTAGGGGGTGGTCGTCGCAAAATGAGACTCTAGAAACAAATTTCTCCAATTTTATTTAAATGTTTTTTTATGAAAATTTAGAAAATTACAAGCATTTTGGTACTTGTTTTATTTTAATACGTGGTCAGAAAAGCACTTTTTGATGGTTTCAAAAATATTTTGTATAAAATAAGTTGAAATTTCTTGATTTTTCGAAAATCAGAACACGATTTATAGAAAACTGAGAGAGAGATGCGGACAAAACTCTTTATTCTAATCTACACGGACTTTTCAGCTCCAGATTCATGGTGGTTTCGAATGTGTAACTTTTAAATCCAGGAAGAAGATTCATTTTGATTGAGACCCCTAAAATAAGGTCAAACTACTGTTTTTCGTTATACTGAAGCCGAATGAAAGATTTTATCTGAAAACGCTCTAATTTGACCTGCCCACGTTATGTGCGGCTAAAGAAAGTAATGAATAATTGTTGTACCTTGAAAACTCAGGGAGGAGATACATTTTGAAATAATAATCTCGTTAGTTTTGTGAGCACGTTTCTGATTGGACGAGCCATCCGTCACTTTCGATTTTTTTTAAGGATGCATGATTTTTGTTCAGATACATCAGAGAGGTAATATTTGGTCCAACGATTTGTATTTTGCGTCAATTGGCCATTCAAACCTCGCTTTTTGCCGTAAAATGCGACGACTACCCCCTTAAATTGCTTAATTTTCAACTAAGATTGCCACTATTTTTTTGATTATAAAGTTTAAAATATCAAAAGTGGCTTCATTCTCTAGCGCACCGCGTGTATATTTCTGATCCAAGGTTGCTAATATCGTCATTTATAAAAGGATATTTATCGATATTATGGAAGGTCGAGAAATTGAGTCAATTCGATGTGTATTTTAGGGGGGGGAAATTTAAGTTTGGTTCAAAAAACATTTCTCATTTTTTCAAATTTCAAATCTCTTGCTAAAAAATGAAAATGGTCTGATTTGTGACACAATTTCTTTAATAAAATTAAATGATCAAAATTTAAATATTTTTGTTAATTGTTTCTAAAGAATCGCTTGTTGGAGTTTTATATTCACTTAAATTCGCATGGAGTTAGTGGCCATTTCTTCCCTCACGATCCTGCTGAAGAATATCACTCAATTGGCGGAAGAGCAAAGGTTCGAGGATACGAGAATACGGGTTTAAATATTAATATAGTTCAATGAACATTTTATCGGAAAAGGCTTAATTCATTTTTCAAAATAAAATATATCTTAATTTTGGTGACAAATATTTTTTTATTATCTGTTACTGATTAAATGCAAAATTAAACCAATTAAGCTAATTATTCCAATTATTAAGTTTATGAAGAGTGCCTTGAAGTTTTTAATTTCATAAAATAAAATGTCATTTTTGCAGACAGTCAATTTAACTTTTTGCAAAATATTTTCTATGTTAATTAGCAATTTGCTTAATTGTGAAGCTGTCGCAACCACCGAATTTGATTTATCAAATTCATTCAATCAAAAACTTTCCGATCTCCCTGATGATCATTTTTTAAATTTCAAAACTATAATTTTGAGGCGAAAATATTATCAAAAAAAATTAAATTCCGTGGTTGCAAGCAAATGATGCCAAAATTGAATAATCAAATACTAATTGAATTCTACTTCAATGTTAACCTCTTTGTGAGCGAACTCTGTTGTTCGAGGTTTTCTACAAGTCTTCAAAAATTGTTTTTGTCTTAAAAAATGAAAATCTTACAATAATTGAGCAAAAAACTCTCAATATTTTAACCCAATCAAAGCCACACTCTATGCTTTTTGGAAAAGAAAGGTATTATACTGACTGTGATTATCGAGTGATGGCCGACAAAGAAATTCTCGAAGGAAAAGCTCAGCTTACTCCCTTCCCCTATTAAATCCAATTCTGTCTATATTTATTGTACCACAATGTGGTAACCACATAGACCGAAAATAAATATAAAAAATTAAAACTTCTCATAATTTGAAAACTGATTGTGATCCGATAGTGAAATTCTTCTTTTTTCTCTAGTTTCGGATATTTTTTTGTTTAATTTCGGACTCAATTTTCTTTAAAATTTCAGCAATTTAATTTGATTGAGGGGGTAGGTGTCGTAATTTTTTGAGCCCCTTATAGAATTAATTTATGATAAATTAATATCGGTTATGACTAAAGTTGACCCAAGGAATCTCGTGGTGGCAATCATTTTTTTCAAAACAATCTAGAACAAAATCTAGAATTTTCAAAATTCGAATATTTTTTTGCTTAAACCCGCATAAAACCGGTATTCTACCATGATATGAACATTTTTTATTGGTGAATATGACCCACCAAAAACGATGCATGACATTAAAATTATCGGAAATGTCTTAATCGAATTCTAGAAATTTCGATTATTTTTAAGCAAAAATGTTCAACCTAATTATCGAATTTGACGCTGATTGGTTAAAAATTTTGATTAGCTGTAAGCCAACTTTTTGATCAGTGAAATCTCAGCTTCAATTTGGTGGTACTTTTGTCCAAATCAGACAAAATTTTTTTTCGGACTTTTCATTTCCGGTTCACTTTCATTTAATTTTCTAGAATTCTAGAATTTTATTCAAAAATTCCTTCTCATCACTTTTACCGCATTATATTTATCTACCTTAGTCGAAAAAATGGCTTCATTCTAAACATTCGTCTAAAAGAAGATAGAGTTTGAAGTCGAAAAACTGGCAANTTAAATGACATTTAAAAATATGCAAAAACTTCATTGTACAATATTTATTTTTTTCTGAAATTCTGCAAATAAAAAAGTTTCCGTAAATAAAAAGTTTCGACATTATTGAGCGATGAAGCTGAAAAACTATAATTCGGATTCGATAGCTCTGAAAGTGAGTGTATTTTTCACAATCTCTAGAAATTTTGTCGAAATTTTAAAAAGTTATACTCTAGTAAGATGATTTGCAAGGAAAAAGAAGTAAATATATAAAATATTTTAAAATTGCGCCAAGTCGTTCAGATTATAATATTTTTTTAGGATTGGTAAAACCATGAGGCAGATTATTGACCCAACTGTTGGGTCCCAACACTAATTTTTTTATCAACGTTTTGTTTCGAAAATGGAAATTTGGCTAATTTTGATGGAAATATATCTTTTTAAGTACTGTATCACCCGCGTACTATCTATTTTGTTGCAACCCCAAATTTTGTTTTTGCACCTTTATAATTATACCGCAAAAGACAAAATTGCAAGTGTATTTTGAAAAGTGAAATTATTAATTCGAATTTTGGCCTCAAGATATGAATATTTGCCGTGCAACAATAATACATTTTTCATTTTTAAAAACGTTGACTAGAGAAATAAAAAAAGTATTTTTCTATATCAAAAATTTATTATTTTACCACCGAATTGATAAAGTGGAATTAATAAAAGTACCGCTTAGGCAGTTGGAAGTTTTTCTCTACCCCTTGGATGAGAGTTGATAACTTCAGATAATTTATATAATAAATTTTTTCTTAGCACTAGAAAATTCTTGAAATTCAGCAAAATATTTTCTTCATCACAAAACCTTCAAGATAAATAAGCGGGACTTTTTTAAATATTTTTAGGTTAATAAACGCAATAAAATACTTATAAATATTGTATAAGAGAACAAATTGGCTAAATTAAAAAAATCTCTGTTGAAATTTTTGGGTTGACGTTGTTTTCCACGTGACAAAATAAACCAACCAGAAGGCTTATTTTAATCAATTAAAGACGCAAGACAAATTCAAGTTAAAACTGCAAAAAATGTTTTAAGTCACCATAATTGTTTGTTGCAACTTTCGCATTGACGTTGTTTTTTCGTAAATATGAAAAATAAACAATACAAGAATTCATTTTAATTTTAGTCAATCAAACTATTTGATTATTAAATCAATCGAAACATTTTTTTGATAGCTTATTTTCTAAAGAAGATTGTGTACCCAAAGTGAATATAAACATTTCAAAAAAAAATTTCTGAAAACATTAGTTATCGAAGCTTGAACCTTTTAAAATTGGTTTGCTTTGATCAAAAGCAAAACTGCTTCCGAAATAATAATTCTTCAAAAGATAAAGAAAAATCAGAGAACGTGATTTGCCCGAGAAAATGATCAAAACTGATATTAATTATTCGTTATTTAATTGAACTTGATCTATTTCTAAAAAAATCTAAATTTTTTTCGTGATATCATAATTACAATATCCGGCCGCGGCGCTACTTATCCCGGTGAGTCCCTCTTAAAGTGATCAAAATCCGTGCAGATCAGAGAATTCAGAAGAAAACTCGCAGAAAATACTTTTACACCAAATAAAAAATCTAAAAAAATAAATTTCACACATTTTTTTGTGCAAAAATCTTCATTTTTTTAAAGAGGTAACAAATGAGATATGAAAATTACGATTTTATTATTGATCATGAAAGAAACTAGCTCAAGCCGACAGAAGCCACCGACAAAAATCTGGTAAGTTTTTTTTCTCACCCTGCATCACTTTCGACATTATAAAATTTTAATGAGAGCCAATTAGACCTAACCCTGGTTTTTATGATTGACTTTTCTGGCGGTTTTAATAATAAAAGTTTTTTTAATCGTGGCGGGAAGGTCTCATGTAATTTGGCAGATTAACAGGTATTTATATCAAATATTTAACCGACAATTTTGAATTAATCATGATGAGAATTTTAAATCACCAAGACATCAAAATTTAGACATTGAAAACAGGTCACCGATTACTTTTTTATCGGCTGATAATCTATTTTGACTTATTAATGAAGGATTTATCAGGAGATAAGAATGATCGAAAAATACGTTTTGTATGATGATAATACTATGATTTGAGATTAACCGTCTGTACCTACTTAAAAGTATACTAAAAATTCAAATTTTGTTTGGAGCATGATTTACACAATCAAAATTTTTATCTTACGGATTTTCAGGAACAATTGCAAAAGATCATCACCAAAAATCTGTTTCATTTAATTTTTGATAAATAATTGTTTTCGATTAAAAATTTGGGCTTTTTTTGAGTGGGTACAGACGGTAAAAAACCTATGATTCATGTTTTTCATCTGAATGACTTTTTTAACATGAATGTACACGATAAAATAACTTGAAACAAATTGATCATAAGCAGATTTCACTATTTTAAAACAGTTTTAATCTCTTTTTAGTGAACGAATGTTTTGAGACATGCGTCTTGCTAGTCAAATAAAAATTTTAGTTTTCACTCGTTACAACATTTGCGTTGACGTTGCAGTTTTTGCGCTGACACCACTATCACGTTTTCAATATTAATGCATCCTAAAAAATATTTTGTAGGGTAGAACCAATGAGGTCTGTATCAAACTCGAATGATTCGTTTCATTGTCACCAGTTTCCAGCTTTTGGCTCCAACGCCGACACATTTTGCAAACGACAAATATCTCTGATGAAAGATATCGCCATCGGATTTACGATGGCAATAGAACAGTGCAAAAAACAGTTTAAAAATCACAGGTAATTTTTTTCGCAAATTTTTATTCATCATTTTTTATTGGAATTTTCTATTTCTATTTTCAACTTTTTAGGTGGAATTGCCAAGAAAGTATAAGAAAATCGAAAAAATCACGAAAAGCTTCTTCGAAACCTGTTGCAACGTTGGTTGATGTTGCACTTAGTCAAGGTAATTGTTTATTTTTAAATTTCAAACTATTTCTTGCCTTTACTTTTTATCACTTTTGAAATATTTTTACAATTTTTACTTGGTTGAATAAATAATTTTATTAGCGGCTTGCATCTAATCACACGTTTTTCCGCCGGCATGTTGCGGTTGAACTTGGATTTCTCGCTAGCAATAAACATATCTCCTGTTAACACTTATCATTATTAAGGAAGCTGGCATAAATTGTGAACAAGGAATATAAATAATATCATAGTACCAGGTATCAATAACGGTACTTGCTGGGGCATTTATGCCATTTTTTCAGCCAACATTTTTATTTAATTCGGCTTTCGAAAACAACTAATCTGATTGAGTTCTTAGATAGCTCAAACTGAGCAAAAATATTTAGAGAAAAATAAATTAACAAAAAAAAAGGTCCGAATCAGGCCTGGCCAAAGAAAACCAATTTTTGCTTTTTGCTTTAGCTTGGCTTGGCTTGGTCATGTTGCTTAGCTTGCTTGTAGCTTGGCTTGCTTCTTAGCTTGGCTTAATTTGCTTAATTTTTCCATAAAATTCGAAAGAAGATGAAAAATAAAGATTAATGATTTTTCAAACGGCTTCAGAAAAATATGTAGGCGTTTTTTAAAAAAAGTTAAAGTAGCCATTTTTTGTTTTTTGTCACAGATTAAATATAAAAACAGAAAAAATTTGGCCGAAAAATACGGAAAATTTTCATATTTCTTTGATTTTTTTCAAATTTTCACGATATCAAGAATGAAAACTCGAACTCAAATCTTTTCTAATTTTGCGATTTTAAATACTTACATTTTCGTAAATGTATTTTTTTCATCCTCTTGATTTGGAATTCTTTTTTTTCGTCCACATCTTGCAGCATATCCCTTTTCGTGCAGCCAAAAAAGACCAACATAGGGTGGTTGGTCTTGGCGTGACGGCGCACTGAGCTAGTATTCATCTTCATCAGGCATATACTGCATTGAACTTTCTGGTTTCTCGATTCTTTCTTCATTTTTATCTTCTTTTTCAAAAACAAAAAAATTTTGAATGTTTTTACCAAACAAAAACTTTTTGTTCTAGAAAGTCAATCCAAGCTAAAGAATGTCAAGCCAAGCCAAAAAAAATCAAGCTTGACCCCAAAATTTTGGTCAAGCCAAGCCAAAATATCAAGCCAAGCCAAAAATCAAGCCAAGCCACAAAATCAAGCAAGGCCAAGTTTTAAAATCAAGCCATGCCAAACTAAAAGTCAAGCATGCTTGAAAAATTAATTTTGTAGGCTTTAGCTTGGCTTGATCAAGCCAAGCCAAAATCAAGCCAAGCTAAAGAATCAAGCCAGCTGTGGCCAGGCCTGGTCCGAATGGTCCAGCCATTGTTTTCAATTTTTTAGCAAAAACTGATAATTTAACAATTTCAGTAATCTCAAAAAAAAATCTAAAAATGTTTGAGCTTATAAAAACTTGATCGGATGAGTCGTTTTCAAAAGCCAAATTATATAAAAATTTTAATATCGGATCGTATCGGAAATTTTGGGCCTCAAAATTTTTCAATATCGGATCGGATTTCGGATCGTACCTGATTTTTAAATACCTGAACGTTCATTTTCCAAACTTAATAATCTATAGATGCACAAAAAGTATCCGATCCGATCACATATGAGATCAGACATTTTGTGATCGGATGTGATCGGATCGGATCTGCTTGGAAGCACATTTCAAAATTTGAATATCGGATCGGATCGGACCCCATTTGAAAAAAATGTGATTGGATCGGATCGGAAAAAAACCGATCTGATCGGTTTGATCGGACATGCTCAGTTTTTTCCGAACAGATATTTTAGCTCGGAAGCCCATCCCCAGGTAGACCTTGAAATGTCGTACATACAGAATTATCTTACATTTGAAAATACATCTGGTTGTGTGAAAAAGAACTGGATTTATAGTTTTCTGAATTTTTAACCAATGAGATAAATAACCAAACTTTAGGAACAAAAGAAAGCAGTTTTATTCATTCCATGATAGCTAGTGGATCGGCATATCAGATAGCCCGATCTTGCGAAAGGGGTACATTGGATCACGATACCTGCAACACAAAGGCACAGTTCATAAAATTGTAAAAATGTTAAAAAAAATAACCAAATTTTAAGCATAGGACCTTAATTTGGGACTTAAATGTTTATAAATTTAATTTGGTGAATTTTTTTGATGCTTGAAAAGGCAAAATTTCCCCAATTCATTATTCTTAGGATGCGCAGCGGTCAAATTTCTAACTTTTAAACGGTCGATGGTTTATATCCAAGTGACCCATTTTTTTCAAAAGTTTTCAAACATTTTATTTTTCGAATTTTTTTTTTAAATATAGCAAATTTTGTTGTTAGTACGGTTGTTTTCATTTAAAATCGAAAAAAAGATTATAATTGTGAAAATTGAAATCAGTGCTGAAAATGAGGGTTTTTTAAACTCACTTTCTGACATGGCCGAATTTTTTTTGCTCGGAATTGTTTTTTTCGGTGACGATAACCTTCCGATAGAATAGAAGTTTGTATCAAAGAATTAAGTTTAGTCTCAAGGGTTCCCGCTGCGCACCCTTATCATTCTGAATAATCATTTTTTACTTTTGCTAGTTTTTTGGAATTACGCAATTATGAATCTGAATGTTGATTTAATTCCTACGTATACGACCGTGGACCCATCTGGTTTTTGATAACTGAAGAGTCAAGTCCACCTCATAAGTGTTGTTTCAAACTTTTCTTATCAACAGTTATGGTTAATTTCAAAAACAAGTAAAAAATTAAAATTTTCATATTTTCTTTAATTTAAAAAAATCTAAAACTTAAATGTTTTTGACGAAAAAAGAATTATATACTCAGTAATAATAAGCATAATCAGCAAAAACTTGGCCAATATCGAAGATGATTCATCGGTCAGCTTTCGTAGTCAGCGTCATAACTGTGATGTCAGAAAAGATAGTGACCAATCTAATCACACCATTCTTAAAATGAGTTGACAATCGTGCGATTTGATTCGTCACTTACTTCAATTTTTATCGGTTTTAATTTCCACCGATGAGAATGGAGATAAGATTTCAAACTTTAACCCTATGATCTTATGTATATGATCCTATGATCTATGATCTCAGTATCTTACTTCGAAACCCAGTCCCTCAGATTTACGATCGAGTTTGACCAATAAGGACGTTGACTCATAAGGACGTTGAAACTAAGGGTCAAACGCGAACATGAATCTAAAGGACAGGAGACCATCCTCTTAGATATGACGGTCAAAATATTTTTTATCAACTGTAATGTTTGGCAAGAAACTAGCAACGATTGTCCAGAAAAATTGAATACCTCACACAAAGAAAAATCGAAGCCGAAAGAATCACTATACCTTGACCGGACAAATCACAGATATGTCGATTTTGGAATTCAAAAGTCTTGCACATTCTTTAACACTTTAAACAGATATGACGCGCAGTCAAAAGTCAATTTTCACAATTATCACGTAGGATTAAAGGTATGGTTAAAAATATTTTTGACAATTTTTATTTTTCCTAGGACAAAATTACTAAAAAAATTATAGTAGGGGAAATTTTTTTTGGAATCTACGGCCCAGGTTTTTTTTGAATCTCCACTTTATTTACACAAAACTTATATGAAAATAATAGTACGGGGTAATTTTTTTTTGGAAATCTTAGGCCTTAGTTTTTTTGAACCTCCGCATTATTGTCTAGCCCCTGGAGGAAGTATGTGTGAAAATTGAGGAAAAAATCAGACTGTAGGCTGTCATTAGTCCTTAAAAATTAAGAGGTTTTGCGAAAACATTCAAATGCGAAAATTGAGCTTGTATTTTTGATCGATTTTAACATGCTATTTTCGTTCCAGGCGAGCGTTGCACTTTCAGAGTTGACGCAACTGACTGACGCATTTATTAATCAATAATTTCAGATTGTGCGAGATATGGGTACGAAAAAATGTGTGTGCCATGGAATCTCAGGATCGTGCAATATAAAAACATGTTATAATGTGATTCCTTCATTTGAGTAAGTAAATTCTCATGAGATTAAAAATTTGAATTTTTTATATTATTCAAATTATATTCTACAGAAAATTTCTAATTTTTATACATGATTTGTTATCACACAATATTTTATGATTTAGTAAAATCGCGAGTGACACTCTGGTCAAGTACAATGATCTTGATAACAAAAAACCATTGTCAACGATTATTGACAAGCAAAAACATCACCAGCTTCAACGAATTATTCCAACAAGAGAATCAGGAATAGTGTTCATTCTAATTTTCAATTTTTTTCTCAGCAGCGCCATTTGAAAAAGCGACCATTATTTTGCTTAGTACGGTTGCACCAGAGAGTCTCAATCAAATTAATAGATGTCTTTAATTTTTAAAATGATTTCAGCAAACTTTTTGTTTTAACCAATCACAACGCCAGATTTTTCACTAGAATTAAGAAAATTAGACTGATTTTTTTATCGTCGACTGGGCTGTTCTTGAAAATTTAGATCTAACGATATATTGTAGACATGGGAAAACCAAATAGTACATTTTGTTCAGTTTTTTTCAGAAAAAATATTGAGAATTTGATTTTCATGTAAGCAAAAAAGTTGATCAGTGGGGCTTAGTTGACCAAAATACATACATCCCGAATTAAAATTTCGTGGTCAATTTTTTTAAAGAACAGCCTAAATTGGTCAAATTTTCTTTTTCGATTTTTGAGTTTCAGATTAAACATCAAAAGGTGAGTGACAGTCTAACGTGGCAGATTCATTTATTTGATGACATAGAATATATATTGCTAATTAAAAACGCGCCAATATTTCACATTTTTTTTAAAGTCAAATATTTTTTTTGTGCCTAAATTTTTTTTCTCACTTTTTCTTCTGAATTTTATTTAAATATTGTACTTATTTTTTTCAAAATTTAATTATAATTTTTTCAAACAAAAAAACGTTCATTAATTTTTTATTGATTATGATATTGAGAGTCCTTCCGAGCCAAAATTATGTAACCGAAAACAAGGTAAAAGCAATCTGAAAAGTAAGATACAAAGAACTTTTTTGCGTTAAAAATTGTTGTGTCAAAATTGTTTGGTTACACCTCTTAGTGGCGCTGTTTTGGGTGTTCATAAATCGTTACTTTAGATTTTTTAAAATGAAATATTTAATTCCGATGGTACATTTTGTTTTATTTACGAAAGTATAAATAACCATTTTGACCACTCAAAACAGCGTCATCAACTGATAACACCAAAGAAAATTTGACACTTAAATTAAAGCGCTAAAAATTAGTTTAGCCTGATTTTTGCTTGAGAGCCCTCATTATATTCATTTTAATTTTCAGGCAATTAATGAACACTTATAAAGGCTTGGTGTACCTGAAAAAACTCTCAGATCCAGATTACTGCAAAAAAGATAAGTCGATTGGCTCCAAGGGCACTAGAGGACGTGAGTGTGACGCGAGCCTAGATAAGCTCAATGGCTCTGGGGGGTTAGGTTCTTGCGACTATCTCTGTAGAGAATGTAATAAAGACGTAGGCGTCAAAGTAGAAGTATTAAAAGAACAATGTAACTGTAGATTTAATTATTGTTGTAGTATAAAATGTGATATCTGCCCGGTCAAAAGAAAAATTCATTATTGTAAATGAGTCGTTCAAAAAACGGACGGGGTTTTTTTGCTCCTTTTTCTATTCTTGACGATTAACCCTCATTTACTATCTGCCAATTTTCAGCCGTTTTAATAACGGTAAATTTCGTGAACCAAAATTACAAAGTTAATTAAAATTGCCAAAAAAGTAAATTTTTTTTTGGAAGAAAATTTTGGACAAAAGAAGAATAAATCTTATTTGAACAAAAATTAATAAGGTCACTTAGATTGAGAACTTTATTTTAAATCGGATTGTAAATAAAAACTTTATATGCTCATATCATAAATATTTATTATGCGCTGTATTTTCTGTTAATCTGTACTTGAAACCTTTTCTGCTAAAAAATAAATCTTGATAATAACAAATTTTTCATCAAAAATAGAATTTTCACGCTTCAAATTTACGTTTATCTCAATATCAGCTTTATATGCTGTTTCATGTTATTTTGAGTGTTTATTTAATTTAGGGCACCATGAATTTTATAGATAAAATAAAAAAATTCAAATAAAATTGACGTATGTCCTCAAAGCTTCAAAATTGCTATATTTTTGTCTTTTTCACTATTTTCCATCAAAATAAGTGTTTGAACTCGATTTTATGAGTTTGCATTTATAAATTTTAAATATATTTATTAATAGGAAAAGTTCATAATTTATTTTTTTATTTTCACAGATTTGGATTAATTTAACTGGATCGTGCAAATAGTATATTATGTTGAATCAAGTATATATTGCTCATGAAGATATATTATTTGTATTATACTGTAAAGTTCATCTAATAATTCGTTAAATTACAATACCAAGTATTCTCATGACATTTCCCAACAATTTCTAAAAAACTCTTCGTTTGATCAAACTATCGAGAAAATTCAGAGAAATTTTATAATTTTTTGATGATTTCGTATTTTGGAAAAACAACAAAAATCGATAATTTACTTAATGTTCTTTATTTTAAATCAATGATGCCGTGGATCTGAAAATATAATGCGCCCGTTTTTGATAAGCCTGAATTTGATATTTTTTATGTAAATTTTGGTTAAATTTTCAACTTTAATTATCAAAAAACGCCTTTTGAGTGAAAATTTCACATGACAAAGTTGAATTTTAAAAAATTTTTCTGTAAATTTGGCCTTGTATTATCTTTAATTTCGGCCAATCAGAAATCAGAACGAACATTTCTAAAATATCGATTACGGAGCCTCTTGGGCATTTTTTGCCACTTTTTAGCCAACATTTTGATATAATTCGGCTCTTGAAAACGACTCATCCGATTGTATTCTTATATAGCTCAAACTGAGCACAAGTATTGAGAGAAAAATAAATGAACAAATGGTCCGAATCAAACCATTGTTTTGACAAAACTGATGATTAAATAAATTTAGTGATCTCAGAAAAAAAATCTAAAAAAGGTCAGATTCAATTTTTATGTTAGTTTTCACTAGTTATTTGTGCTCAGTTTGAGCTATGTAAGAAGAATCGGATAAGTCGTTTTCAAAATCCGAATTATATAAAAATTTTCGCTAAAAAAATTGCAAAAAATGCCCAGGAGGCCCCGTTATCGATTAATCTCGAAAATTAATACAATTCGATTCATCAGATTTTCTCCTCCCTGAATATGAAATAAAGTAATTACGTCAGTTTGTCTAAATAAGGATTAATCATTTTCGCATGACTGCAGTTTTTGGTAAGTTCCAAGTTGAAATCTAAGATCAACATTTACTTAAATTTACCTTTTCAAATTACTCGCAATATATCTCAAAAAACAGTCTTTTTTGTCAAAAAATCTATTTTGTTTTAGAAAATAGAGATTAAGGAAAATTAAACAAAAGTGATGGAAGATGTTCCGAAAAAATTAATCATATTTGACTTGTTTCGATTCGCGGACAAAAAAGATACTGTTTTACAAATAACTTCAGCAGTATGCTCGATAATAGCTGGATTATTGGTACCTTCTGCTTATATTATTTTTGGTGAAATAACAGACGCTTTTATAGACTTTGGGTACGGTCAAAAAATAATTAAAATTTTTCAATATACAAATAACGACTCAAAATTGCCTAATGCATGAACTTTCAGTGAATCACTTGGTGAGTTGTTTTCCAGTGAATCATGACTGAAATTGCCGAGATATTTCTATATGAAAATGAGGTTATATTTTGAAACTTTTCTTGAAAATTGAGATGTTTTTCGGAGACTTCCAATTTTGAAACTTTCAATTATGAAACCAAAATTTCGTAGAAAATTTCTCGATAATCCGAATCATTGAAATGAGGTTTTTGTTGAAAAACCGTTCGAAAGAAGTGGTCGACAGCTAGGGTGGCCACAGTCAAATTAAGAAATAAACAGATAGTTCCAATAATTAAATAAGAAGGGGAAAATTTTTTTTAATTTTTTGTTATTACCAGGAATTCTGTTTTTCACTTTTGACATCCGTTTTCTGTGGAAATAGGCTATACAATTATTCTCTTCTAAAAACATTGTCAATAATTCTATTGATCATATATTTTTAGGTCGCTTTTTAAAGTGAAAAAAAAATACAGAATATGGCTTTTCATCTCAATTTTTTTTTAGAAAAATGTCCGATAAAGAGTAAATCTAATTATTTTGCTTTCAAAGAACAAAAAAAAATTTCTTATTTATCGTGAAGTTTCACCGGACTGTCTAGTAGCCAGTGTCTACCCTATAAAACAGAAATTCATAATGCTACCACTTTTGTATTTTTACGGATATCTCTTTATCACACTTTTGTTAATATCCCGGCCCTACTATCTTTAAAACGAATCGTTTTAAAGATAGTAGGGCCGGGATATTAACAAAAGTGTGATAACGGGATATATTATTGACCTCAAAAAGTGTTTATGCAAATTGTGCAAATATCACACTATCATGTCCTCTAGAAATCCCAAGTATACCAGATTCAGGCAATGATCCGATATTAGATGATGCATTCGACTGGTTAGACCAAACTTTAGGAAACAGTACTATAATAACAGTATGTAATTTTTCGCTCCAGAAGAAATAAAAGGGCCTCGAGATCAGGATAAAAGAAACGGAAACATTATGGGGCTAATTGGCTTTTCATATGATATTTTCCGTTCTTTCTCGAGAAAAAAATTACATACTGTAATCTCTCATAAATCATATTTCTCGTTTACAAAAAACAAATATTTTTCATTCGAAACAGATTTTAGTACTAGGATAAAGGTGGATGTGTCCCAAATAAAGACAATATGACCATGGTAGAATATTTTCTAGCATTACAAGATGTGTATGCGGACATTATGAATGATTCCAAAATAAAACTCTACAGAAAAAAAAGCACATGTGAATTTAATAATCGGAAGTTTTAAAAAATCGCGAAATCGGTGAAAATTTGAATAATTCCGCGTTTTTTTTAATGGGATAAACTAGAATTTGCTCACGTACTTTTGTAGATAATTAAGCGGGGAATAAAAACTCAAATGTCTGCAAGTAGATCAGACTCACTTTAAAGGTCGATTTCTCTCTAATAAGGGTCAATTTTATTTAAATCGATGAAAAATAAACTTAATTTTAACAATGAAATGTCAATATTACTGATCGTAGTCAATAAGACTACCACCCAAAAACAAAATTCTCGATATACTTACTTGCATTATTTATGAAAGTTCGTTTTGAAAGTTTGTCTGACAAACTTTCAAGGCGAACGTTCATCAAAATAATGCAAGTAAGTATATCAAGAATTTTTGCAGCAGCTTGAAGAAAAATAACCTTCAGAATTTGCTCTACTTATAAATTATCAGGAGTCATAATATTTGGCGTTAAAACCGCAAAAAAGTTAAAAATGCTAAAAACGGTATTTTCTTATACTGTACTCATTTCAAATTATAATTTTAATCTGTTGTTTTAATTAATATATTTTATTTTTGGTCAAAATCTTAGTTTCATACCGAAAACTCACGGACTTGGATTATTTGCCTATGAGCATTCAATTTCTTAACCATGTGTTTCTACATTCAACTTTTTCACAGATTGTTTTTTAAAAATCGACCATTAAATTTCAATTTGGGAGTTATGTATTTTGGTCTATTAGGCCTCACTGATCAAGGTTTTCGCTCCCATTAAAAGAAATTGGTTTGAACTCAGTGAAAATCAAATTCGCGATATTCCTCTCTAAATTTGTCGTTAAATTAGAACTAAAATTCGAGTGACTAACGCTGATTTTAAATATTGCTTGGATTTTGAATTCAGAAACTCGAAATCTTATAATTAAAAACCAAGTTTTATTTATATTTATAGAAACTCTCTTATTGAAAGAACTATTGCAAAGAAAATGTAGAGTTTATTTTTTTAATTTTTTGTTGTTTTTTGATTATAATATTTTCTAATTGACGATTATTTTTTTTTGACGAATCAAAAGGCAGTATTTTTTTTAAATTTTCTTTCATCTTTAGAAATTTCTCGTGAGAACTTTTTGACTTTACCATATTTGAAATATATTGCGAGATATGAATTTTCAAGAGCAGCCAAGGCGAGAAGTAAGTTTTGAGCAAAAAGCGTTTATCGGGATTCACAATTTGAGAGCAAAAATACGACCACTCTAAAAATTTTCACTGCAGATTTTTTTGGAATCTGTATAAGGTTACTAGGTGATATTACGGACACCATGGCTGGGTATAGTCTTTCTTTCACGTATTTTGGTATCGTATGTTGGATAACATCTTGGGCTGGTTTGAGTCTTTCGATGATCAGTTCAGCAAGACAAATGGAAAAAATCAAAATTGCTTATTTTAAAAGTATTTTAAAACAAGAAGTTGGATTTTATGATACAGTTGATGCCGCAGTTATATCTCAGTTATAGGTCCAAAATACAAAAAATATGATAGAAAAGCCAATAAATCATGTTATATACTTTTCTATTTTTGCACAGCAATTAACAATTGAAACTAAAAAAGTTGGAGATGCTGTTGGAGAAAAGTTAAGGACCTAGTAGATATCCGGCAGATTTTGATGGGTCAATTAATTTTAAATAAAAATGTAGAAGAAACAACTGAAAACCAACGCAAGAAATTCAGTGATAACTTTTTTCCTGATTATGAAACTTATGATTTGTGCAGATGTGTCTCACCAATTTTTATCGGAAATTTATTTTAAAAGTGCAACAAAATTATTTATAATTTTGTCAGTTTGTCATTATATTTTCCAATAACATCGATTTTAAATCCCTTTCATTAATTTCTCAGTGAAATAGGCTCACATCAAATATTTCATAAAACAATTAAATCGAAAATTGTTGGCCTTTTGTGAGTAACAATTTGTGGTAGCAATAAATGGTACTTAGTGATTTGAAAATTCAAATTTATAAATGATCGCAAAGTTTTAGATATCTGAGTTTTTTTAGTATTTTTATTTAATTATGTTTATCTCACAAAAATAATATGAATTGAAAAATATGAAAAATTTTCAAAAATAAAATTAAGATAACAGTATCTGAAAAAATCTAAAAATTTTCTCATTTATTTTGAAGAATTTTAAATATTCATCCTTACGTTTCAAACACCATCCTGTTAATAAATCTTCCGGGTCTTTAACAGGTCTTTTAGTACATCTATAAAGTGCCTGAGCTCCTTTGTTGGCGGAGTAGGTTTAGGCTAGGGTTCAAATGATATTTTTTTTAATTTTTATATCTTTGGCATAATTTTCCCTTATACATTTATAATGTTCAAGCTTTTGTGTCAAATGCATTTTTCGAAAATAAAGTTCAGTTTAACAAGTTATTTTTTCACCGAAATAGTATTTTCAAGGTTGTACACCCTTTCGATCCAATATAGTTTTAATTTCACCCTTGATCCGACCCAATACGATTTTAAGTTTCCTCGTGCCGATTCCTGGTTGGTCCCTCGATACAATTTACTTTTTCGAATTTTTACTTCTGACGAATAAAATCGAAATAAGCAAATTGACTCTGAAAGGAAATTTTTTGAATAAATGATATAAATAAACCTAAAAAGGGTTATATTACGATTGGCGGTTTGCACTGACAATAATTGCATTTTTACCTGGAATCGCTATTGCTGGAGTCCTCATGTTTTTATTTGATTCGAGAACTAAAAGAGTCAAATCAGAATCGTATCAAAAATCGAATAAAATCGCAGAAGAAACCTTTTCAGGAATTCGAACTATCAGCTCATTTGGTAAAGAAAAAGTTCAAGTTCAAAAGTTTGTTGATAGTTTGAAAATTTCAAGGAAGGTTGGAATTAGATCAGGTCCCATGAAAGGTAATTTTGTGATTAAAAATTACAAATAATCCGAAAAAAACTTCCCTTTTCGCACCCCCTCTTTCACACTTTTCGTCTTTCACATTTTGCTCAAGATCTGCGCCCTGTTTGGTTAGCGTAGTGCAGAATGGTATGTGAGTGAGCTAGTTCGGTCAGCTAGTTATCACACAGGGCCCAGATCTTAAGCGAAGTGTGAAAGGGGGATATCATGGGTTGATGATCGATTTTCTATTTTTTTTCATAATTTAGGACTCGGAATGGGAATGTTGCCTATTGTCATGTATGGAATGTTCGGATTCAGTTTTTGGTACGGCGGAGAATTAATTCAATATGATAATTGGAGTGTTGGAAAAATGTTGTCATGCCTTTTGCTTGTTTTCATCGGAACTTTGTGTTTATCAATTGTTTTTACAAATATTGAATATTTTACTTCTGGAGTTTTGGCCGCCGAAAAATTATTTCATATGATAGATAGAGAATCAGCAATTGACAGTGAATCCGTGGAAGGAAACAATTTTGAGGAAAAAAGTTTTATTTTCTCACCTGACTCCAGATTTTTTTTCTAGGAATTCAATTCCAAGTTATCAAATATAAATTTCAAATCAAAAATGTCCAACAAACAATTTGATATTTCTCTATGATCCCAAATTATAAGTAATAATACTAATAATTATTCTTAATATATCTAAGATAGGGACCCCCTCTTCCTTCGGTTCGCGTTTGTGATTGAACTTCTTTTCGAACCTCTTATTGGTCAGCAAACTGAAATCCGGTGCTCTCATTGGTCAAAAGCAGGTCAAACACGAACGCGAACCGAAGGAACAGGGGATCCCTATTTTAGATATACTCACAAATTACAAAAAAAAATTTTCGACTTCATTCGAACACGCGAGTTTTTGAAAATTTTGAACATAAAATTAGTTTTAAGAAATCAGACCAAATATTCATTTACCCCTGTCTAAACTTAACAAAGTTCCTGATTCGTCGTTGAACATTTGCATAAGTACTCATTATACACGATTTGTCACTTGAAAACTTTTGAAATTTTTTCCTTGAAAATTTATCCGAACATCTAGCTAATCGAATAAATTTTCGTAATTAAATCACCAAAAAGTAAAAAATATTACTGAAATATGAATTTTTTTCTAATTTTCTTTGATTTTATCCCCATTTATAATATAAATTTTATATAAAGTTTAGTGGAAATCTCATTAACCCCCCCCCCTTAAATTCGTCTGCTTCAAAAACTGAGAATTTATCGTTCCGCTTACGGCTTTATAATTAAAAGTTGATGATTACAGCCTTTGGAAGTAAGCACAAAATGAAAAAATTTTGACAGAAAAATCACGACACATCAATCGAATTTAATAATGTTACATTTTCCTACCCAACCCGAGACCAAGAAGTTTTGAAAAATTTCTCAATGATTATCAAACAAGGGCAAACAGCCGCATTATGTGGCAATTCCGGGTCCGGAAAATCAACCACAATTCAGTTATTACAACGTTTCTACAACTATAGTGGCGGTTCTATCAAAATTGGTGGAATAAAAATTGAAGATTTTAATGTTTCGGAATTGAGAAAACAAATTGGAGTGGTTAATCAAGAGCCAGTTTTATTCGATACCACAATTAGGGAAAATATAAAAATGGGAAATTCAGAAGCGACTGAAGAGCAAATTATTGACGCGATAAGACAAGCAAATGCTTATGCCAAGGATTTATTAATAATAATATTTCAGGTTTAAAGATTTTGCTGAACTTTCTGAGAACAAAATTAAACAAAATAAACTTTAAGGTGGTGTTAGTGATTTTTGGGATTTCAGAGGCTTCGTACTGTTAGACAAATGCAGACTGGGCATTTTTGAAACCTACATTAGGAAGATCAATTTTTGGTTTCGCGATTGTATTTGACGGTTTTGTTTCACTCCCATCAACCATCTGGTTAACCGCGGTTAAACACGAGTCCCTCAGCTTTTTCAAAGAAACAAGGATCCTAGACCTTATATCGGAAAGTTTTGAAATTTGGTGAGAATCCGGAATATTGTATGAATTTTAGTGCTAAGGAGCTTTTTTTCGATTTTTGCCTCAGAGGTCAGCAATTCGGTTGAATATGCCGAAACGGGTGTTTTTCGATGTTTTGATACAAGGCTATTTCTGTGGAAATGACAGAAACATTGTTTTCGGAATGTAACAAGCCCAAAGGATGGTGAACATTGTCAAGGAAGTGTATAAAAAGTGTATTACTATTAAATACTACCCATTTCAAAAACAAATTTCTGAGTATTTTCGATAGTATTTTCGATAGAATTTTTTTCAATTCCCTGAAACGTTCACATGTAGATTTTTTTTGTTGCATCGATAAAAAAAATTTAAAATCTCAAGTCTGTTACAGACTGTCTGTATTATTTTCATACGAGATTCAATTAAACCTTATTATTAATTCTGCCAGATTTCATAATGAAACTTCCCCTCAAACTTGAAACCGTCTGTGGTCAGCAGGGTAGCCAAATGTCTGGTGGTCAAAAACAGCGAATTGCTATAGCACGAGTTTTAATAAAATCGCCCAAAATCATTTTGCTCGACGAAGCTACTTCTGCACTGGATACTCAATCTGAAGCAAAAGTTCAATATGCTCTTGATAACTTGGGGAATAAAAATTGTACTGTAATTGTAATCGCACATAGGCTGGCAACGATAAGGAATGCGGATATCATTTTTGCAGTAAAGGGGTTCGTCGAAAACATATTTTCAACCAATTTTCAATTTTAAAATATACTAGAAAGTACCGAAAATTATTTAAGTTTTAAAAATATATCATTTGATGACGCGAGACTTTACAAAATAAACAGATCGGGAATAACTTTAAAAAAACTTTGGGTTCAACAGATCGTATTCCTATGAGACAGCTATTTTCCTCTCATTTAAATAAGGCTATTAGCCTTCGACTAAGTTTTACGGTAAGCCTGGGTTTCAAAATTCTTATTTCAAATCGCCTAGGGTGCCCGAAATGTTAAATACCCGCAAAGGAAGAAATTTTATGACGTCCGAAATAAACAATGTTAGCCCCACCTACTCGAGAATTTAAGTTGACCAATAACGATCTAGATTGAATGGCTCAGAATGAAACATTTCACGCAAGACGTGTCTTCGAAATCGAAATGAGAATCCGATTTGTCGGACCAAACTCGTTTGACGAAATGAGTTTTCTGATTTTACATAACTGTATTATGGGCCTGTTATGGGCACTGTATTATAAAGTTAAGCATCTCATTATTCGGAAACTACAAGGCAATAAAACAACATATGGAGATTTAAGTTTACCTTGGAAGCTCACGAACCGATAATCGGCTTTTGAAAATTTTAAACTCTCTAAAATAAGAGTAAAAAGCTGTAAACAAATAATGACAACCCAACAAAAGTTTTTGCAAAGGATTGCAAAAAATGAACTTAAAAAATTTTTTCGATGATGTTCAAATTTTTTAACCTTACTTTTTTTCTCAATTTCGCGAACAAAAATTGACATCGCTGAACCATTAATCCTGTTGAACTTTCAAATTTTCTGAGGATATCAAGTTTTTAGAAAGTGGTTGCTGGAGACTTTTACTGCAAACCAATCAGCTTTTACTGTTATCTGCAACTTCTTTTTTATTTTTTCTGTGAGTGATATCTCGAAAAAACTGAAAATGATAGAAAATTACTAGACTGTTAAGTAAAAGTCTTTTTAAAAGAAAATAATATCTCATTTCATTCTACAAAAACTTTTTGAGGTTGGCAGTAATAATATCAGGGAATATTTACGTAGGGTTTGACAAGCGAAATATTCACAGGTAGGGACCAATGAGGCTGTCACGTTCAAATGTTATGCGAAACAAGTAAAAATAAGGAATTTTTAGTACCAGTATCGTGTTCCTTTAAATAATTTAGAGCGAAAAATTGGTGCGTAGGATTGGCGTTTGAAAATTTAACTCCATGGAGTCTAAAATGGACAATATTATCCAAAATTACCGATGAATCTATCAAAAGTATTAAACCCCTAGACTCATTAAGGAGCCATAAAAGTGGCTTTCATTTTTTGAAAAGACCGGAAAGCGACAAAATAAACGAAATTGAAGTTCAAGGTTTCAAATCGCCCATAGAGTTCGACAATTAATTTTCCGAAAATGATATAGAAAATGTTTTTTTTTGGAATGAACCGTTCGAAATATATTTTAGTGCCTACTTTTTTTTTGGATTTCTCTGAAAATTTTTCTTTATCAACTTTATCGGCACAATTATTTTTACAACAACAAGGTCTAAATACTCAGTTTTTAGGATTCGTCTTGACCATCTTTAAAAAATAATAATAATGTTTCTACTAATTGTAGGAACTTTTTTATTTCTTTTTGTTTGAAAACAGAGAAATTCTAATAATGAGAAGCGGGCGGAAATATATGGCGCAGACATATTGATTACCACTAATTTCATCATTTTCACCAGTGAGAATAATCGTTTCATAGACGAACCGATAAGTATTTTTGAATTGGAGGACCAGGTTACAGGAACATAAGTTTCACTTAATTTTATTTTATGAGCATCTCATTATACAAATCGTATGGTTTGCTGCTGGAAAACAGTTCGAGTTAACTTCACTTTTCCACAGCGGAAATGAAGCTGATTAATTTTTTGATTGTCTTAATATAATTAATTAAAAATCGAGTCTATCCCTTTATGCTCAATGATTTCACAACAAGTAATTGCCTAACACCTAACTTTCCCATAAATATGACTTCAAAGGTCAAAGCCAAAAAAGTGGCTCTCATGCCTCTGGAATATCAATACCTATGATCCTAGGGGTTAAATAGTATAATATTAGTTTTCTCTTTATTTTTTAAATGTTTTACGATATTGTTCATAGATTTGAAATTCAACATAATGCAAATAATCGTCGGAGTCAGAATTAAGCCTCTCTGTTTCATTTTATTCTTGATAAAAACAAAATCCTCAAGATCAGCTTCTGATCAATTAGCCATTTTTATAATTTTACTTTTATGTTTTCAATGTGTTTTAAATATCAAAAATAAAATATAAATACTTTGAATTTAACGCCACTATCTGTATTATATCATAAAATGATTCAGCTGAGATGACAGACGCTTGATTATTTAGATATCCCGCTGATTATCATCCGCACAGCGTGTTTTTGTTTACCTAGGTTTTTGATTCGATTTCGACAGCTTTAATCAATCATTCGAAAAATATTTTTTTCATACTCAAAAATAATTATTTTTTTCTAAGCATTTGAGCGCTATCAAGTGTGGAAAAGTTGAGCTAAGAGAAAATGGAGAAGAGCATATTGAAATTGGAAACCAGGACTAGAAAACGCCGATGTTTGCATTAGTTAGTTCAAGGTTAAAAATACTTTTCTTAAATTTCTGATTTTTTATCTGGGGAACCATAAACTAAAAATGCTTTTTTGCGTCCTTTTCTAACTTTTTAATATAATATTTTTTTTAAAATCTATCAAAATTATTACAACTATTTTGGGCCTTTGGCTTTACTTAGGTCTATAGGAGATTATTCTGGATGTTTAGTTATCACAATATAAGCGCTCAAAGTCGGACCTGAAAAATCGCACCTTAGGAGCCTCCACCGATTTATTCGATTTGGAAGCTTCCAAGGGTTAATGGTTTTTCGCATTAAATAACGATTATTGAAGGTTTCTAAGTTAACATTGAGCTCATTATTATGGTGCCTATTTAGAAAAAATTAATATGAACCCCTTTGAAGGACGGCAAAGTAATAGAAAAAGGAACACATGAGAACTAAACAATCTCCATGGTTACTATTCTCAACTATGCACAATTCAAGGAATGTCGGATGAAATCGAGGAGTCAAAACAAAAAGGGGAAAAAGAAATTGAAAACGAAGTTAAAAATGAAGACGAAGATGAAACTGAATTTTCAGCGGAAAAACATCAAGAAACTGGTGTCTTTCGAAAGCTAAGTTGCCAAACGTTATCGTTTATCAGAAATTTTACAAAAGTTTTGGTTCAGATAAATTTTTCCATAAAAAAATAAACATGTTTTCTACGAGTTTAGTCCATAAAGAATTCCTTAAGTTCAACCTGATGAAATATTATTAGTTTTTAGCGGGTTGCCGTCGCAAATTTGACTTGAACAAAGTTCGTTCAACGAACGTCTCAAAAACACAATATTCTGATTTCGCACATAATTTGTGGCCTGAAGACCTTCTAGAAGAATATAGAAGTCAAAATTGAAAAACTTTCCTCTGTTTTAGACTGATTATAGATTTTTCTGAATTTTTGAGTATTTATTTAATTTTTGGAAGAGATATTTGATCCCAGAATTTTAATTTATTGCTTATCTGGTGGTTAATCGCTAACATCGTAATTTATGGAGTGATATTTTCTTCGCAAAAAGCAAAATTCCTGCATCAAAGATCTCTTCAGAAAGTTAAATAAAAATCGTTCTCAAAAAATCTTTTAAAAATATGATTTGAAAATATGTTGCCTTGCTCATGCACACTAATACAGCAGAAGTTTTTTTTATTGGCTGATTTCCTCATTAATATTCCGCTTATATGCCTTGAAGCCAGAAGTACTCATAGCGCTTTCTCGTATATGCTCTCGGGCACCCTCTCGACACGCCCCCACCTTCAACCCGAAATAAGTTCCATGCAATCAGGTCGCACCGCGGTGCACCGTAGTTATGATATTGCTTTTTGAAATTCTATTTTTTTTATTTCTTCACACATAAGCAAATATAAATTATGCAAGTTGCATTATGCAAGTTAACTAAATTGAACTTTGCCAACCTATGAAAAGCTTCTCAGGATGAATAGTTCCGAAGCTGGTTTTATCATTCTTGGCTCAATAACCGCTATGATTGCTGGTGTTATCGAACCTTTGTTTTCCCTGGCGATTGCAGAATATGCAAATATATTTTCGATGTATCAAAATGGTTCGGAAGAGTTGAATGACGCTATTTGGTTTTGGGCAATATTTACGTTTGCGATCGGAATTACTCTTTGTATCGTTAATTTGATTGAATATTCATCTCTGGCAAAAGCTGGAGAAGAATTAACTTACAGAATCAGAATCAAAGCTTTTGAGTCTATTATCAGACAGGTAAATATCATATTATAAAAATTCGCCATTTTTTATAAAAAATTATTTGAAAATTTAAATTGGTTTTAAAATTAAAGTCTTAATTTTTGAAAAAATGGTGAAAATTTAATAAATGTGAATTTTTCATTCATTTTATTTGTAATTAACGTTATTTATAGAAATTTTTTGTAAAATGCATTTTTCGAGCGAAAATATGCGAAAAAGGGAGATAAGTATCGAGATTAACATTAATTTTCCTAAAAACGTTGAAAAATAGAAAAATTAAATTTTACTTTACGAATTTACCATAATTCACAAAAAAAATCTGAATTCTTGTGAAAATGTTTTTTTCGGAATAACTGTAAAATGAAATTAAAAAAGCTTTTAAAATTTGATAAATAAAATCTCATAAATATATATTTTTCAATTTGTTAAAAGTTTCAAGTATTTAAAAAGAAAGATTTCTCCTTTTCTTCATTTCTCTAATATCTACAGATAAGTAAAATCCGGGAAAAGAACCCATTTTTAGTAAATGATTCTGAATTTTTGATTAGATTGGCTAAAAATGGGCTCTCTTCCCGGATTTTAGACATAAGCAATCAACGATGAGTTTACTTTGAAAATTTAAATCCCAAAATGTCGATTTTGATTTTGAACTTATTTTGATTATAAAATCTCGAATTTTCTAATGTTTTACTGTAAATGCAAAACTTAATAGACTTTTTAAATTTTCAATTTTATTTGCCATAATGAAATTTTCCATATTAAAAAATGATTTCAGGATATGAGCTTTTTTGACAAGGCCGAAAATACAGTTGGTCAACTGACAACACAATTAGCATCTGATGCGGATGCAATTCAAAATGCAACTGGAACAAGAATTGCAAATGTTATCAAAAACAGTATGACATTAGCAACCGGGCTTTTCATGGGCTTTTATTTCAGTTGGCCAATCGCTCTTGTAGTAAGGGTGAAAAATTTTTTAATTCTGTGAAATTTCATTGGAATTTTGATATTTGAGCTGTTATTAGTTTTTACGTGTATCTTTTTCAAGAATCTAGGTAAGGAAATCAGTAAAATATTTTCAGATACTTACAAATTGTATTATTGCATTATTCAGTACAACTCTGCAACCAGTACAATTAAGAACATAATGCAATCACGCGCCTAACCCCTATCCGGATAGGCTACGCTTAAGGGCCTCGGTGCGCCATGGCCATGTTTGACAGATTTGCACTTTTTTAATTTTTTTGCTTGATGGGAAACTTTTTGCCACTTCGAAATTTTTGGATAAAAACTTTTCAAAAACACAAGTTGCCACTTTTCGCGTCACTTTTTAATCTGAATTTCTTTCAGATTGATTATTTTTACTTTATAACTCGTTTTTGAAAAAACACTCAAAAACGCGCGTTTGTAAGTTACGTGTCTAAATTAGTAAAATTTATTTATTTTATTAATTAGCGAGCTCTAAAATATCGGTCCTGTTCACTGTTAAAAATTTATTAAGTTAAAATTTACGATTTTAAGCTCAAAATAGAAAATTTTCGAAAAAAGTCCGAAAAAACCCAATTTTAGCACATCGAAAAAATAATTTTTTTCATGAGTTAAAATGAAATAAATTTTAAAAGGTCGACAGGTCTGGCTTACCACAATTGGCAAGTCTCAGGTGAGATATTTTTTTTTTAAATTCTCTGACTCAAAGGGCTTAACTAGATTTCGCGCAACCGTATTTTCATTAAAAAAAGTATGATTCAGGTATAAACAAGAGCGAAGAAACAAAACGAAAGGCATATTAAATATAGTGAAAGTAGCCATTCCTAATATTTTTAGCTAAGGATCCAAAAAAATTAGTTTGAACAAGTAATGAGAGAATTTTCAAAATATTTCTCATATTTTTTGACCTAAAATCAAGTAAACCATGTCAATACAGGTTTTTCAAAAAGCAGTATACAATATGTAAATATATGTGGTCACCTAGTCGAAAAGTAAAGTAGTGCCAGTTTGTAGAGTTTTTTTTGTTGATTTGAAACAAATATTAAAAAAAAAATTTGTATGAAAAATAAGGCATTTTTTCATAATGTTCGGAACTTTTATCGAAAATTCCTCATAATTTGTCGAATTCGTAAAGTTTAATTAGAACTCAAAATTGTCTTTAAAAGCCATAATGCAAAAATTCGGTAGTTACAAAAGTTGCCTGGATTATGAATCATCACTTTGATGATATATTGGGAATAATATATATCAATCCAGTCAATTATGATTCCTATTTTACACTGCACAGAAACACAAAAATAAACTATTAAACAAGAAAAAAAAAGTGAAAAGTTTTTCATCAAGAGCCCATATCGGTATCTGTCAAAATGTACCGAACCCTTAACACCAGTGTCAATGATTATTGTTCTCTACCTAGACTTTTTGCTCCAAATTAGCATTTGTCCTTTGGACTTTTTGAACTTTGTCTCGACTCAAATTTGAAAGTCTATCAAACTTGACTGAATAGTTTTTATGTTGGAAACTCGACTGGATTTTGGGGTGGTGAAATGCCTCTACAATTTGGTCCCAGATTTTTCATTGCATTATTTGGTAGGAATCTTTCATGCCTTTAGTTTGTTCCCGGTTCGTTTCCTAGACATGAAGTTCTGCCGGATTAAGGTAAACTACACTACGCGAAGCTATACAAATGTTCCTCTAAAAAATCCTCAAAATATATTGCTTCGTATCATAAATGGTTCGATACATTAATGGTTTTCAAAATTTCATTTTAAGGCCTTATCGCAAATGTCTCGAAATAAAATTTGAAAACCATAAAGATTCGAAAATTTTATGTTTTTCATCATTTTTCACATCCCTCTGAAGTAACCAAATTAAATAGAAAAAATACATTTCAGATATTTTTACAAACTTTTTTTTACAACATTTATGGTTTTCATATTTTTTTTCGAGACATTATCGATAAGGCCTAGAAATGAAATTTTGAAAACCATTAATGTATGGAACCATTAATGATACGAAGCAATTTTTTTTCGAGACATTATCGATAATAACTACAATTGAAATTTTGAAAACCATAAAAGTACGAAGTTTTTGTTGCGCATTTTTTACATCACTTTTTAAAAATTACAAAAATGTATAAAAAAATCCTTTAGGATAGTAATTAAAAATCCTTTAGGATAGTAATTAAAATTACCTGATTAGTTACCTGATTAATCAGATATTTTTATCAAACAACTTTTTCTGGTTTTCAAATTTTTAGTTTCAGATATCATTCGCGATCACCAGAACAAGTAAAAACCCTTCAGCTTCAATGAAGCTGCTTCATAAGTTATGAATAGGGAGCGGACCGGGTCAAAATGTAACTTTTGAAATCGAGGATACCGAATCCCGGATACGCCATAAAACAGAAAAAAAGTGAAATTGAAAAAGAAAAAAAATGAGAATGAATCATAACTTATGAGCCTTTGCATTTGGGCCGTATAAATCGGTTCACGAGATGTTAAAGCCCTTTAAAGCCGTCTCTAAAAATGCTCGTGAATTTCTCATTTTTGAGAAAACTATAAAAGCTGATTTTTCACATTATTCGAAGTTCAGGATTATATTAATTTTCGGATACCTCCTAGTTTCTCTGCTGAAATTAACCCAGAATAAATTTTGGAAAAAAATTATGTCTCGTTTTCCAATAATCAGCATTTTTCGAAAGTTTTAAAGAAATTTTTGCCTGTACAATCAACTCCGAGGGCACTGACGTTTCACGCAAAATATTAGTCATCAAAACGGAGGCGGTAAGTATTATGTTGACGGGAAAGCCAATCTGAGACGGGCAATTCTCGAGTTAATTTCCACGCTAGAAGCGGGAGTCCACGCTGCGGGACCTATGTTGTTGATTGTATTAAGGTTGAAATTTTCTTGATATTATTAACAAAACAAATATATAAAATTTCAAGCGTAATGATCGACATTTCAAAAACGGGTTCAAATTTTTGACAGGGTTGCAGTGATTTTGAAATTTTATTTATTTGCAAAGTTATTAATTGTAATTCTCAGAGAATTATTCTCTTTAATAAACCACATTCTTTGTCAAGCAAAATTTATTTTGCCGTTTATACCTTACCGTAGACCTGAGGAGAGTTCATCATAAGGAGAAAATTGTTTGAAGGTCTTCTTACAGTGGTAAATTTCAAATATCAAAGATCTTGAGGAATTTTTTTTTGAAATGTTTATCATCTTTATCGAAATTTTCTTTTAAGAAATTCACTCTAAAATCAGCAATTATTTTCATACCTGTTATTGGACTTACTCAAATTATATTGAATCAACAGCTTCAAGGTGCTGGAGCGGAGGAAGAGCGTAAAGGGTTCGAAAATTGTCAGATTACAGTAACCGAGGCCACTAAAAATATCCGGACTGTAACCTCGCTGCAATGTGGGAACCGTTTACTGAACGATTTTTGTGTTCAACTGGCCCAACCAGTAAAATCTCAATGTCAGAAAGCAGTTAAAATCGGAGGCAGGGGTCTGCTCATCTGAGAAAAAAATAATCTGAATAGCTAAGAACATTATTTTTTGATTTCAAGCTTACAAAATTGCTCTCTAGCGCCATTACAATAAAATTCATTGAAATAAATTCTCAAAATTCATTATCACAAATTTTCGGAAAAATTCGGCGATATAGCACTTCCGGCGATGTGGGGACATGAATAAAGATGTTCAGAAAATGAAGAAACGCATAGCCTATGCGGCATAAGCGTTCCAAATGACGTCATAATTTCATCATTTTTCTTTATTCCATAACGAAAAATAGCTAAAATTTATATCATTTATCGTATAGTATATACATATGTAGTCGCATATATATAGTCTATATAAATATATATACATAGTCTATATCCCCTATTCACACTTATGCATTGAGGGTCCTAGACTGGCAGATCGTTACTATTTGGATGATGCAAAATGCGAGAATATGAATGGGTAGCCGCCCTGATTTCAGCCGTTCGTTTGCCTATTTTAAATTTCAGGGTTTTGGCGGGCTCCTATTATCTCACATTGTTTTGCTATTTCGAATGATCATAATCTGTCAGCCGAGGGCCCTGCTAATTCATATATTCAACTCATTGCATCGATTCTTCAAAAATTGAATCGGATCGGTAGGTCTCAGAAAACCGATCGGATCCGAAATGTGCTAACCCATGATCAAAGCAGCAATTTCAATGGTGGACGCAGTTTTATTTTTTGCCTACGCAGGTTGTTTCACAACTGGATCATGGCTCATTAAAAATTGTTATATTGCCGGATCGGACTGGGATTATATTTTCAAATCGATGATGGGTGTCATTTTCGCAGCTATTTGCTTGGGTCAAAATTCAGCGTTTATGGCAAATTATGCCGAAGCAATAATTGCTGGAAGACGCATGTTGGAATTGTTCAAAACTGAGCCGTTAATTGACATTTTTGGAGAAGGTATATATTGATTATCAACTCTCGATTTTGACTACTGTGGTTGACCACTTAAAGCCCCCCTACAGCTTTGGCCAAAAGGGGGGTTTTAACTGGTAAGGGAGGCTTTAAGTGGTCACAGGCGTATACAGAATGTGTTTAAGCTTTTGGGGTTTTCCCCGGGGAGATTGAAACGCCCCTTAAATAAACTCTCTGATTGGTTAAGCGTGAATCTCTTCGGGGAACACCCCAAAAACTAAAACACATTGGGTAGGTAAATCAGGCGTATGGGCATATCAGATATGCCCAAAAAGGGGATTTTAAGTAGTCGGGGGGCTTTAGTCAAGACGATAGTTTTGAAGTTTGAGTAGTCAATTTAGCAAACGTTATTTTTAATAATTCGAAAATACATCGTAAATGAAATCAATGTTATTTTTTAACTTCATTTTTTAAAAAATATTTAGAAAAAATAGAAAAATGCGAAAATTTCTAAAAATTTCGAGCATTTTTAAAACGCCTAAGGCCTTTATCTAATCAGACAGATATACTCCCTAAAGTGGTCAACCTTTTTAAGTGGTCAATCACTGTATATTAAATAGCTTGAATAATTTGAGTAGCGTTGAGACAAAAAGTGATTTGTCGAGATATGAGGTGATTTGAGAAAATTTAAAGACAAATGCTAAATATCATGTTTTCGAATCAACTCAAGTTTCGACGCCACTTGAAAACATCCAGACAAAAAAATTATTGAGGAAAGTCACTCTATGACCAAACAATTAATAAAAAATGAAATTTTAAATAAATTAGGTGGAAAAACAAATTTGAAGTGCGATGGGCAAATAAATGTGAAAGGTATCAATTTTTCTTACCCTACGCGTCCGAATAATAAGATCATGTCGTCATTTTCGATCAATATTCTTCCTGGAGAAACAATTGCGCTTGTTGGTGAGTCTGGTCAAGGAAAATCCACTCTGCTTCATCTTATTCAAAGATTTTATGATATTTCTGGAGGAGAAATTCTTTTAGATGGGGTCAGAATCAACGAGCTCAATATAAAATGGTTGCGATCTCAAATCGGATTAGTTAGTCAGGAACGCAGTCAACATTTTGTTCATTTCAAGGGCTTTTTCCTGAAAATTTCGAAAATTAAGAAGGCATACATTTTCAGCATTCGAATCTTGTCTTTCGAGTTTTCTTGGCAACTAAAAACATATAAAATAAATTAAGATAAAAATAAAGAAAAGACTAGAACAAAATTTAAAAGCGTTGTTAGAACTCTGAAAGCGACAGAAAATATTTAAAAAAACACTAGAATAAATGCTCAAGAACTGGGACAACAACTTAGGTACAATATAAAATTGTGAGAAAAATCTAGAAAAAGAGCCTAGAAAAAATCTTGAAATCTAAAAATCTATAAATTATAGCATATCTATAATACACTGTCACTGAACTAACGAGCTAGATTTTTTTTCTTGAATTTCCACTAATTTTTCTTGGCTTTTTCAGAAGTTTTTTCCAGGCTCTTTTTCTAGTTTTTTTTATAGCCTTTAATAAGCGTGAGCGGATCGATTTTAAAAAATTCAAAGATCCCCAGAAAATTATTTTAAAAAAGTAACCAATTGTTTTATTGAAAATTTAGGCGCATAAAATCACGTGAATATATATATACGCAAAATGTTACCCGTCGTTAGGAACCAACTTTATTCGACACAACAATCCGAGAAAATATACTCTTTGGCGCCACAAGTGATGTCACAGAAAATGAACTGAGAGCAGTTTGTGAAGAATCAAATGCATTGGGTTTCATCGAAAAGTTTGCTGGTAAAATTTTGTTCTATATTTTTACTCAGAAGATGATAAATTTTTTAGATGGTTTTGAAACTCAAGTCGGAGATGGTGGATCTAAGCTATCTGGAGGTCAAAAGCAACGTATCGCAATTGCAAGAGCACTTATAAGGAAACCTAAAATCATGCTTTTTGACGAAGCAACTTCCGCGTTAGATAATGAATCGGAAGCGGTGGTTCAAAAAGGTACTAATTAACTAAATCTTCCGCGCCATAATATGAAAGTATTTTGCGCAATTTTTTTTAATTTTGGCGATAAAAATTGAGTCCTTTATTGATTAAGGTCAGAATTCGGGAATGAAAAAATGTCATTTAGAAAAATTATCGCTAGACTTTGTGTGTTTATAAAAGTTTTTACTTTCAAATTCAACAAAGAAAAAATTGTATGCTAGAGCTTTTTTGGCGAAAATATTTTTTTTTAAATTTTAATACCCCATTTTTGTAACTTTTCGGTAACATAAATATATAAAAATTACCAAATTTTTTCTGCATTTTTTTAAATATATAAAGACAGTCCTAATAAGGCTCCAATTAAAATTTTTTAAATGAATAAACAAGACAAATCGAGGCTGAAGAAATTCAAATGTTGACCTATTTTATGACCCCTAATGTACCCTACGCCAATACACAAATTGAAAGAACATTTTTGGTTCAAATTTTTACGTAAATTTTCATATTTCCCTTCTTTGACTCTTCTTTCGCCGACGGTGTCGCACTCGTGGATCACATTATTTTTGTTATGTTCAAATTTGATCACATATTTAAGGAATCTTCTTCCGTATAATAAAAACCCGGTTACCTTCTGGTTAACTCATAAACCATCATTTACGCTGATCTGGCGCAGTGACTCTATCAAGACCACCAGCCAGTTTTACTCCCTCTAAAAACATCAAAAATCAAATTTTTTATGTTTTGCAGTAAGCCTGAAAAACGGTGAATCCCGATCCATAAAAATAATTGGTTTGACGATACTAGAATTTCTAGAAAATAGCTCATTTTTCTTAATTCTTGACTAGGCTGTCCTCGGAAAAAATCTACCTTGGAATTTTAAATGGAGGCTTAATTTTGATAACCGAATAAAGTCAAATTTCGACCAATCAGAGAGCGTTTTTTCAAATTTTCAAAAAAAAATCTTGATCCATGAAAAATTCACAACAAAATGTACGTTTCGTTGTTCAATAAAAATGATACATCGCGCGATCTGAATTTTCAAGGACAGCCTATT
>SCLH01000877.1:88620-110246 GCA_004367855.1 Oikopleura vanhoeffeni | reverse complement strand
TTTTTTCTGTTCAATATGATGAAGAAATTGATTAAATAATTTGAATTTTAGCACTTGATTTGGCGAGAAAGGGGCGAACTTGCATCATTATTGCTCATCGATTGTCGTCTATAACCTTTGCAGATAAAATTGCAGTTTTATCGAATGGAAATATCATAGAATATGGAACACACAGTGAACTCGTCAAAGCGAGAGGCGCATTTTATGAACTTATTCAAAATCAATTGAAATAAACGACCTGATAACAAATACCTATGAATTATAAGCTTTCAAAATAAAAAAATCGGATATCGTGATAAATAGATTCAGAATTAAATTTCCTAAAAAGTGATTCCTCAGAAATAACCTGCAATTTCCGGTCTTCTATCTACAGGTGTTTTCCCAAAATATAACCTGACCTACGCAAATTATCGAAATCACTTGTAAGAAAATAAAAGTTTACTCAAAGACGTCAGAAAATTTAAAATGAAGCTGATTCAAATAATTTTTTCCTAAAAGATGACTCTTTCAGAAGTAACCTGCGATTTATGGTATCTAATCTAAAGGTAATTTCTAAAACGGTTTGCGGTGTGAGGGGATCAAGGCCCATGACTCAAGGGGGTTGTGGGTGCTAAATGTATGGAGTATGCAAGCAATTCAAAGTAACTTTCATTTAATAATAAGCACTATATTTGATCCGCCTTCTTTTCACGGTTTGATCGAACACAAAACAAAAGTTGAATTGTTGACCTTCAATAAAATTTGGTGCTTGTTTATAAGTGTTTGAGTTTGGATTTGATGCAACTTTCAGGGGTTGTACTTTAGTTGAATCCCAAGAAATTGGCAGTTTTCAATTTTCGGTCAAGCACTCTCAAAAAATTATACAAACAGAATTTCTCCATTGTTTTAAGAATAAATTTTCTTATTTTTCAGCAGATTAAAATCAAAAAATTAATCAGGAAAGAACATTCAAATAGGTCGTGGTTTGTGCACAATCCTTAAAATTAGTTTTTGAAATATCGTGAAAAATGCCAATGTTTTGAAGCATTCGAGAGTTAAAACAAGTTGAAATTTAGCATATTTTGAAATTGCTCTCTGGTCATGAAAATGACGATAAAAAATTTTAATGGCTTGAATTTATATTCATATTCAAATGTATTCACTCCTGGAGTCATGACACTCCTGCGATATAAACAAAATTACAGCCATTTCAAATTCCTTTCAGTTAGCTATATTTTATACGCACAACCCCCTTAAAAACTCACTTGATTGACCGAGGGTTTGTCTCATTATGGAAACTAGCGCTCATATCCTTTTCCCAACGAAACAATTGAAAAGGACTATTATTTCAATTTTTGGGTGTAGAATTAACCAATCAGCATCGAGAATTTAAGATTGCCAAAATGTTTGCTATAATTCACTGATAAATAAACCACGAAATTTTTTTTGGTTATAATCATGTTTTAATCGGAAAATAGGGTTGAAAAAAGCGAATTTGGATGAAAATAGTGATTTTCGACAGTTTTTAACCCTCAGACTCGCTATTCAAACTTGTTGTCAGTTTCCCAATCATAAGATAATTTTAAAGATTTTTGAATTTTCGCGAAAATGTCTGAATTTTCAAACTTGGCTCGTTGCCAATTCACTAAATTATAAAATAAAATATAATAAACTTT
The DNA here is from genome assembly GCA_004367855.1 of Oikopleura vanhoeffeni. Taxonomy (NCBI): domain Eukaryota; kingdom Metazoa; phylum Chordata; class Appendicularia; order Copelata; family Oikopleuridae; genus Oikopleura; species Oikopleura vanhoeffeni. The sequence goes on along the minus strand of SCLH01000877.1, from coordinate 108,591 downwards.
TCGCTTTATTGCATTGTCAGTATTTTTGGACTAAAAGGTTCAGAAGATATTTCGAGCTATTTATGCAGACAAAATTGCGCTAAAAGTTGACTGAAATAATTTGGTTAAAGGTGGAAAAGGGAGATTATTCCTCAAGAACGCGAAAAATGCGCGAAAAAACTATGAGTATGAAATGCGAAATTTATTTGTATGGAGAAAAATCAGCTTTTAAAAATTGCAGATTTTAAAAAAATAAAGAGGAAAAGAGCGATTGGTCTTTTTGATATTTAAATCAGCCCGAGTAAATTTGTGATGATAATAAGACTTCAGCTTTTCGGTTCGTAGTAAGAACCAATATCGTTTTTGCCATCTTTTAAAATGCGACGATAAAAATATATCCTATTTTTGTCATGGTCTGACACTTCATCTGGTTCAAAATTTTGTTTTTCGATTTTTAAGCGCGCGTTAAAGTAGTCGGGGCAAACTGTGAATTATGATAGAAATCTTTGCAGCGTGGATGGGTTGCGATGCTGCTGTTGAAACGACAGCTTAATCGTTCGTGTGTCATTTCCAACGATCAGATTTGGCAACGAACATTAAAAGAGATGAAATGCTAGTTTATTCTGGAAGGAGTTGTTAGTATTTTTTAGCTTAGCGTCGAGGAAATAATTAGAAATTGATTTCTTTATAAGCTATCGTATATTGATCGGAGCGAAATTGTTTAATGACGAATTAAATGTTTTGAACCTGGTATCATATACTTTTTGAAAATTTGATGCGCAAACATATTTGATGTCAAGTTTAACAGCTGTGGAGAGCGGTTCTGAAAAATGAATAATATGTTTTTTCAATTTTTCAAGTTATCTACTGTATACCAATGAAAAATTTTTTCGCTCTGGCATACGCTAGAGTTCACTAAATCTTAGTCAACGATAATAATTAGTAGATTTGGGCTTGCAAGTTAGCGCTGGAGAGCAGTTATAATGCTAGATTTGACTCAGACGCACTGGTGAGAAACAGTGATAGAAAAGTCTAAGACAAGCTCATTTTATTTTTTGGCCGTAATAGAGAGGGATTTTTGAGGAAAATTTATTTTGCGTACATAACCCCTTAAGGGGTGCTGTTGTTCAGAAAAATGGTTTTAAGTTGGGCTCCATATGGAGCTCATATCATTAAAAAGTATTTCGATGAGTTGTAGAGTGAGGAATTTGTTAGATGATGAGCTGTAAAAATGTTGATAATTTAATTTTTTTTCAGAATATGGTGAGTTTAAAATTTGTTGAAGAGACTGTATCCGCATTTTTTCGATGGTCTAATTCGAAACTGTCATTGGCAGAAAAATGGTGCGCGATAAAGTGATGTTCGTTTGTCAGTATTTTTTCACTTGAAAGAGTGATGTTTTTGGTCCACCTGTTATTTTAAATAGTAAATATAATTGAAAGGCCTTTTATACAGATGGTGGTTTCAAATCAATTGTCGATGAAAAAATGATGTTCCGATTCTAAGTTTGGTATCAAAATAGACGGGCAACGGGATAGGAGAAAAATCGAAAAAATGATAAATTCGTTAGAAGGAAAGTTATAGGCCAAAAGGTTTTTGACGTTGTAAGCGGCTTCAACGGTTTTTCAAGTAAAACCGAGTATATAGTCTTAATGCAGAAAAAGTGTTAATATTGGTGGAAAAAAATCTTTTTCGTGATTCAAACATATAGATGTTAACGGCTGTCATACAAAAAAGTAGCGTTTTCAAATGAACACGAGCGGAAAAAAATGTCCTTAAACCTACGCGATATAAGTAATGTTAATAATGAGCGAAAGGCTTAAACAGTAGTGGTGAGTATTTTCGAAACCTCAAGCAGCACTCCAAACAGCTACAAGGGCACACTTGTCCTTAAATGGTGATTAAGAGTATATGTGTAATGAGGATAACGAATTTGCCAAAAAATTGTATCAGATTTTAAATAGTTTTAAGAAATAAATGGTCTATTTTTTGTCGTTTTGACTTTCACTGCTATATTAACTGTTTTTTCGATAAGGGTGTCTCTGAAAGATGGTAGATAAAAGTTTATGCTACATCAATTATCGTTATTTTTTACTGAAAAACAACTAGCAGCTATATTGATAGCAAGCGTCAGATAGTGGAAAAATGTAAAGTTTTTCGTCAATCAGATGTACAGAGAAAACAGGAACGGAAAATTAAGTAAATTAGAACGAGCAGGCTTTTTTTGTCTTCTTGAGGAACCTAATAAGCAGTAGCTTAAATTATAAGTAAGAACGCGTTAGACATTGTCAAAAAGTTAATATTTTTAAGTAGTATAACATGCTAAGAACCCGATAAGTTAGGCTCCCGAGCAAAAATCAGCTCCCGATAAAAAGGTCTAGAGTGAAATTCGGACGTATAAAGTTTTTGACTTGAAAATTTGCAGGAAATATTCTTTTGTGCAACCATTGGTGGCGCTGTTCGGCGGTCTATAGGTTTCTTTCAAAAAAAAAAAGCTAAATGTACATCTTTTTTCAATCTAGATTAGTGATTTTGAGTAGCGCGTAAAATTATGCTCCAGTTAAAGTAAAAATTTAGTGTAGGCATTGATCACGTGCTGTAGCAAACCGAAATGTAGGTAACAAAACCTGAATTATTGAATATCAATGATTTAGGTATTAAAGATGGCAAGCATCGGACTTTGTGAACGGGTATTAGCACTATAGGTCTAAATGAAAAGGTTGGTGCTAGAGGCGATTCGTGATTTGTGGTGTAAAAAACGCGCAGTGTAGATTTAAGAGATAGGTCATTATAAGAATTAATGAAAGTAACCAGAAGGTAGAAATTTTTTGAGAGATATCATTTAATAAATGATCTTTCAAAATTTTGCGATGGCTTGATTGGTTGAGAATAAAAATCGCTTTAGACTGGTAATTGATGAAATTTGGGGCAATTTTCACATTTGAACGTTTTATGATTTTAATGAGAATATGGTATTTATTTGCTGATTTTGGTCAATTTTTTTGAGCGATTCTGTTGTTGAACAAAAAAAATTAAAGACATATCAAGCAATAATATAGACATCGTTTTCGAACATTCTGAAAGGCGTGGTGTAACCGAAAATTAAAAAATAACAAAACTGCTTTATTTAATCTAATAACATATCAAATATTCGTTATCTCTTATTTATTTTATAACCGTTCAATATATTAAAAACACTTATATTTACATTGAAAATTAAGTTAAAAAGCAAAGTTTTCTTTACGTTGCCTTCTGGAGTTGATTCCAATGAGGACTGTCTTATTGAAATGTAGTCGTGTTACAATTATACCTTCAATAATGCAATCTTTATAGATGATCGTAGGTTCAAAGAGTCACATTGTTGTATGGAGATGGATAATATAAATCGGAGATTATTATTTTTTTAAAGACGAATAATTCTGCAAACATGCACGTGATTGGTCACAATCATTTCTATTGGCCTTGGGTGTACTATTTATTATTCCTACATCATATCTGGAAGTGTTCTTAAGCGGAATTCCTTCGAGAATTTCATTGTCTTTTTTGCGGTAGGAGATAAATTGTTTCGCCTTGTGAATGATCGTAAATTCTCTATTTTATTCTCTCGATAAACAGCGCGTAGCCATAAAATGTCAACTTCCAGATTTAAGCGGACATTAGTTTTGTTTTGTACATACTGGATCCCAAAGATCGGATAATAAGTTTTTTTCGGCGTCCTTGATTTTTGTTTATAGCTGGCATTGCGAATTGTGGCAGCTTTCTGTTATCGATCATATCTACGCTACGAAAAAGCTTTTACAATTATAATAAAATGAAAAAAATTCTGAAACAAATGTTTTAAAAACGTTTTTATTCAAATTATATTCTTAATTATCAAAAAATAAATTTTAAAAAATAATTATAAGTTGTGATGTATTTTTCGCAATGATTAAGGATAGATTAGTCAAAATTAGCATTTTCGGTTTTTCTCATGACTGTTAGTTTTCAGTTATTCACGAGCATACATGTAAATCAAAGTGCATAACCGCTTAAAGGGTGTGGGTTGTCGCTGATGTTTGACACTATACGAACTATTGTGGATAAACTGGCAGAGCTGATATCCCAAAAGTTTTGGCATCATGAAAGAACAATTTGGTTGAGTGTGATTTAACAGTAATTGATTAAAATCTTAACCTAGCGACACTAGCTGTTCAAGAACCTCTAAAAAAGTCGTCCAAATAGAGCATTTTCTCGTATTTCAACCCATTTTTCATTTGTTTTTGTGTCTGGCTTAAAGAAGCCTGCTCATAATGCATATTGTCTTGGCGGGCCAAAACAACGGATATACTTAACTATTAGAGTTTATTTTGGATTAAAATTGAGAAGTAACTATGTTTTCTTTTGGAACGCTACCCGGTTAAAAATTGCACCCAAAATCTAAAGTGCTTGTATTTTACGAAAGTATCTATTTTGAAGTATTTTTTTTGGTTTCTAAATTTGTCAAATCAGGCTACAAATGAAGGTTACATGCCTCGAGAGACGCCCAAAGATCAAAATTTGAAAAAATTTTAATTGTGATTGTGTCAAACAAGGCTGTAGCTTTCAGATGCAGTACGAGCCGAAATCTGTTATTACATAAACTGTGGAGGAGATTAGCTTTTGACCGACACAGCGAAACAGATGAAGAATTTCAAAAATTTTGGCACCTAAGAATTAAAAGTTGACATGGCCAAGAGACGCGAAACAAATTTTCGAAAAAATCTCCAATGTTTTTGTTGAACAAGGCCTGTGCTTCAGAATGCGTTATCAGAAAAAACTGTATCTCCAAAATGGTGGAAGAAGATGCTTTGATAAGCTCCAAAACTGATCATTTCGGAATTTTTCTTTTTGTTTTTTTGCATTATTGTCGACAAAAGCAAAATTCCGAGTAAAAGAACAATAATTGATTATGTGTTAGGCTTTTGTGAAAAAAATATGAAAAATCGGTGAAAATTGACGAGAAAAATGCGTGATGAGCGATTTCTTTATGGAGGCTTCTAAAGCTAGGTGTCGGGTAGGTGGGTTAGCATCAGATTACTGTAAATTCACATTCACAGCGCGAAGAGTTGTTTTAAGATGCAAATTTTTTGAGATAATCAGTCTGCAGTTTATCAAAATAGCTTCGAAAGTGTCAAATAGCGAAAACCAACCTTAATATGAAGAGTATTTCCATAAAAAAAAGAGAATAACAGCTTTCTAGAAAAACTTGAGCTTCAATGGTTTAAATATTAAAACTCCTGATTTTGAAAATTTGAAAAAACTACATTTTTTTTATTTTTCTTTCATCTTGGAAGCCAATTGTCAAAAAATTTGCCGCAGTAAGTTTACTAAAAATAGTAGAACTGTGAAAAGCTTAATAGCCAAATTTTATTTTGTGAATTTATACGTGAAATATACAATTTCTATTGGATTAAAACGGTATAACACTCTTTAACCCTTAAACAAAAGACATATAACAGTTGACGGTCATTAATAATGGCATATTTGACAATGTTTAGAAGATTTTATCGGCTTAAAATTAAGCTGCCAGAAAAAGCGTAAAATGATGAACAATATCAAAAACAACTGAAATAAGACCTGTTAGAATGATCCAAAACGATTGTCGATATGCTTTGATATGTCTTAATTTTATTGTTGCACACAGTCTATCAAAAAAATTGACTCAAAATCATCAATAATACAAGATTATCATTAAAAATTCATAAAGTTCAAAGGTGGAAATTTCTGACCCTTTTATAAGTTACTAGTTAGAAGCATTTTTATTATTCAATAAACCATCGCCATCGCGCCAACTTTTGAAATCTGTTATTAAATGAAATCTTCAAAAAATTTCCTACTAATGGTTACTTTCATAATTTTTATAATAGAGTATACTGTAATAATGCTAATACCTAGTGCTGGCGTTACACACCAAATACAGAAATGGTATAGCACCGACTGATTGGTCATACTTTAGACCTATAGTGCTAATCACCGTTCACAAAGTCGAGCTTGCGCTCTTTTAAAGTACGATATAATCAATTGAAGTTTCAACTAATTACAGAGATTTGGGTTACTACGATTTGGTGGCAAAGCACGTGATCATGCCTCACAATTTTTACTTTTAATCTGGAGCAGCAATTTTCGCTCTAAGACTCAAAATATAAAGTTGATTGAAAGATGTACATTTAGCCTTTATTTTTGAAAAGAAAACTTTGACAGCCGAAAAGCGCCACAATCGTTGGCACCAAAAAATTTCTGCACAATTTATCATGGTCAAAAACTAATACTATGTCGAGTTTTCAGACTCTTAGACTTTTATATCGAGTAGCTGATTTTTGCTCGGGAGGCACTAAATTTCGGAGTGTTTTGAAGCATATAGATACTACTATAAAAATTATTTAAAACGTTTGAAAAATGTCTTACCGCGTTCATTTATAATTTAAGCTAGTATGGTCCTCCGAGAGGACAAAAAGAAGTCGCTGCGTGTCTAATTTCTACTGATTATTTCCGGTTTTTTCTTGAGATTTTTTTCAGTCTTGTAGATCTGATATAGACGGACTACATTTGCTTTTTTATTCCTGGGCTTATGCTGACCTTGCGATCAATATGAGCTGTAGTTTTTTTCAGTAAAATAAGAATTATGAGATAGCAACTTTTATTACGATTTTCAGAGAAATTGAGAAAAACGTAATATAGCATTTGAAAGTCATAAACATAACAAAATAACCATTTTTTCTTGAGAATGTATTTAAATCTGAATTAAATTTTTTTTGGCAAAATTTTGAGTCTTATGAACATATATTTAATCACATATAGGAAATTGGTGCCCTGTAGCTGTTTGGAGGTGGATAGGTTTGAAAATATCCACAGCTAGGTTTTAGAGATTTGCGCTATTAAGCATACTATAGCTGCGTAGGGTTAAGGAATTTTTTTTCGCTGTCGTTTCATTTGAAAACGCACTTTTTTGTACTTACAGCTTGTAGACATCTGATATGTTTGAATACGAAAAATTTTTTTTTCCGGAAAGATTAGACTTTTTTCATTTAAGACTATTATGGGTTTTTACATTGAAAACGTGAAAGCGCTGTAGCAACGGAGTCAAAATTTTGGCTATACTCGTCCTTGTAGAAGGAATTTATATTCAATTTTTTTTTCGACTTTTCCTGACAGTCGTGTGCGGTCAGTTTGATAAAAATTGAAATGGAGACATCATATGTTTTTTTTTTCGAGCAGATTGAATTTGAAATCCACCCATACGTCATATAGTACTAGAGCAGTAAAGTGACTTGGGTTTAAAGATTGTTACCTTAGACTGTTATTTCAAGGATATACTAAAACAGGTCGGCATAATGATTTGACGGAGATCCATTAAGCCCCTCATTTTTCTGGTAAAAAACCCCGGTCTGAAAATTATAGAAATTATTCAATGTTCGTGTAAAATTTTCTAAATTTTTTTTGTGGGTGTCGAGTAATTGCTTTTCTTTTCAAAACAAGTACCAGAGGGTTATTGAACAATTATTTATATATAGCTTATTGTTCTGGTGTTGTAATATTGGTGAATAAGAATTACATCCAGTGATAAATATCTCCATGATTTTAGGGTCAAAAACATTTGCTCTTCAAAATATCGTTTTAATTGAATTGGTTGTTTATGTTGGAATTTTCCGGAAGGGTGCATAGCAACAGTATTTATGATATTCCTAGCTTGCCAAGTGTCAAACTGTCGTCGGCGGTTATTCTGTCTAATTGGAAACTTCTATTTGTGGTTTTATACGGTCGCTGAGAGCGAGATTGAATTGGGGTTTTAGGATACGATGGGTTTTTTTGCATCAAGGACGGGTTTTAAGGTATTTGTTAGCATGTATTTTAAAAACTTTCATAGTTCTGTTAGTTGCAATTATTTATTTTCTAAATTGCCTGTTTTATTTGAAACAAGGCATTTCGCAAATACAGTTATTTATTGCTCAGGCATATCTAGATTTTATCACATTCAGAAAAACATGGGGTTATAACTTTTGTGAAACTTCAGAGAGTTTTCCTACTTGTGTCTTAAACGTATTGCAATCCCCGTTAAGTTGTGTGACAGTGGAGCGTTGATATTCACCATATTTCGATTTGGTTCGTTGAATATAAGTGGTTCTAGCCACGGATTGATTTAAGAAAAAACGTCTAGGCTATAAAAATAGTACANGTTAAAGGTGGAAAAGGGAGATTATTCCTCAAAGAACCGAAAATGCGCGAAAAACTCTGATTTATGAAATGCGAAAATTTTTATTTGTATGGGCGAAAATAAGCTTTTTAAAAAATTGCCCACATTTTAAAAATAAAGAGAAAAAGCGATGGTCTTTTTTATTATTTAAATCAAGCCGATAAATTCGTATGAAATAAGACTCAGCTTTTCGGCGTTCGTAGTAAGAACCAAATCGTTTTTGCAATACTTTAAAATGCGACATAAAAAATTTATCCCTTAATTTTTGTCTGGCTCTGACACCATCTCTTGGTCTAAAATTTTCGTTTTCGAATTTATTAAGGCGGCTTAAAGTAGTCGGGGCAACTGTGAATATGATAGTAAATGCTTTCGCAGAGGATGGGTTGCGATGCTCTGTTGCACGAGCTTTAATCGTTCGTGCTGTCATTCCCACAGAATGACTTTGGCAAAGACATTTAAAATGATAAATGCAGTTAGTTGTGAGGATTTCTTCAGTATTTTTAGGCTTAGCGTCGGCGGAAAATAAATTAGAAACTTTGATTCCTTTTATAAGCCAATCGTATATGAACATTGGAGCCAAATTGTTTAATTTGACGAATTAATTTTTGAATCTGGTAATCTATACTTTTTGAAGTGTATGTGGGGGACAAACTAAAGGTTACGTCTGCTGGTTTAGGTTTTGGTCCATATTGGAGAAATTTCTTAAAATTTGTTTCTATTAAGGGGGTAGCTGTTGTTCAGAAAAATGGGTTTTTAGTTGGGCTCCATTATGGAGCCTCCATATCATTCAAAAGTATTTCATAATTAGAGCTAGAATTTCGTTAGTGATGAAGCATCGTAAAAATGTTGATAATTTAATATTTTTCAGATATGGTGGCCATCTTAAAATTTGTGAGAACTGCAACCGCGCCATTTTTTCTCGACGGTCTAAATTCGAAACTGTTATTGGCCAGAAAAATGGTGCTCGATAAAAAAGTGATTTCGTTGTCAATCATTTTTTCACTTGAAAAAGTGATGTTTTTGTCCCACCTGTTTATTTTATAATAAATATGATTGAAAGAGCCTTTTATAACAATACAGTCATCTACGTACCTCAGCCAGGTAAAAATGTGACCTTGGCGTTTAAGATTGTCTACTACTGTTCTTTCAAGGATATCTAAAAACAGGTCGGCAAATAATGAACTTGACGGAGATCCCATCTTAGCCCCCCTTTTCTGGCTAAAAACCCGTGACATCTGAAAATTTAGAAATTATTCAATGTTTCGTGTAAAAATTTTCTAAATTTTTCTTTGATGGGTGCTCCGAGTAAATTGCCTTTTTTATCCTTTTCAAAAAAGTACCAGGGGTTTTGAACACCTTATTTATAATATAGCTTATTGTTCTGGTGTTGTTAATATTTGGAAATAAGGAATTAACATCCAGTGTAAATATCTCATGAATTTTAGGGTCAAAAAACAATTTGCTCTTCAAAAATTCAGTTTTAAATTGAATTTGGTTGTTTATGGAATTTTCTCGAAGGGGTGATAGCAACGTATTTATGAAGTTTTCCGCGCCAAGTGTCAAACTGTCGTACGCGGTTTCTATTCGTCTAATTGGAAAATTACTTTTGTGGTCTTTTACGGTCGCATGAAGAGACGAGATTGACATTTGGGGTTTTATGGATAGTTGGGTTTTTTTGCTCAAAGACGGGTTTATGGTATTTTTTAGCATGTATTTAAAACTATTCATAGTTTCTGTTAAGTTGAAATTATTTATTTTCATAAATTCGCTGTTATTTTGAAACAAGGCCAGTAATTTCGCAAAATAATTATTTAATTGCATCAGGCATATATTCTTAGATTTATCACATTTCAGAAAAAACAACTCCGGGTTATCACTTTTAAACTTCAAGAGTTTTTCTACTCTTGTGTCCTTACGATTGCAATGCGTAAGTTTTTGACCAGTGAGCGTGATATTACAACGCATATTCTCGATATTGAGTTCGTTGATATAAGTGGTTCTAGCCACGGATTTGACTTTATGAAAAAAAGCGTCTAAGCCTAAAAATATATCGGAGCCTTCGTTTCTAACGTATCCTCCGATTGGGTTATTTGGGCCTAAGGAGAGCAAATTTAATATTTCCTCTGGTATTGTGACATCTGTCAGGTTTATGACCTTAGTTTCAAGGTAATACGGTGAGCTGGCATTAATTAATTCGGTTAATTAACGGTTTCTTGTGAGGTCGGCCTTATATTCGGATTTTTTAATTTAACTTTCAATAATACGGGAAAATTTAAGAAAATCGGCCGGGGCATTTAGTGAGGAGAACCAAAAGTTCAAGAGAAAATCATATGCATTTGTAAAAAAAAGGATTTTTGTTGTTTGCTTTTCAAATTCATTTTGCAGCTTGCGCTTCTCCAGTGAATATCGCACAATTCAACATGCAGCTATTCAAAAATTCCACATGCTGTTTGGCTCTGTAATACTTTCTGAACGAATTAATCGTTGAGGTGTGTTGGTCCATTGCTTGAGTGTTCTCTGATGTGACCATATAAATTATAAAATATAATAAATTCACTAAATATAGCTGTTGCGGTTATTGATTATGAAAATAAGGTTGAATATTGCTTTTTATTGCCCAAAACCATCAAATTTGTGCCATTTTCAAACTTTTAGAAATCCTGTCTCCTGATTGGCGGTCTCTTGAAGTTCCAGAATTCCAAAATTAAACAGCCTAAAATGTTCTCCTTGTTCAACTGAGTATGTTAAAATAAAACATGATTTATAGTAAATTTAAGCAGTGAGAGACAGTTTAAAAAAAAATAACTCCAAATTTTCATATTTTTTTCGCGAAATAAGTCAAATTTTACCACTAACTATCAACTTACGATATAACAATTTATATTTACATCACCGCTGAAATCTTGTTTCTACGTAATAATGTTGTTTGTTAATAACGAGCAACTTTGGTTACCTCCTAAGCTACCTTACTAATATTGATGGCATAAATCCTCAACAAAAAGACGATTTCTTGGTCATAAAACGTCAAAATTTCAAAAAATGCCAGTGAAATGAAATTCTTCAAAAATCACAAGAAATCTAATGAGGATCATTTTTAAGCATATTTTTGGCCTTTTTATTCAAAAATTAAAGCCTCAGACAGTCTATATCTAACCAACGAATTTTATACGTGATCCACTGAAACTCGTTATAGATCTCTCCCGAACTTTGACAGATTTTCAACTAATTTCATTTCCATAAAAATGAATCATCAAACCGTTAATATCCTAACATTTTCCTTGTAATCTCTTAACTCGAGTAGGCCTCACTTTTGACGATTATGCACTTGAGACCAAATTACACTTGGGACCAATATGCACTTGGGACCATGACGGACTGTAACTGAGTTTAAAATGCGAACTTCTTGGTCTCAAGTGAGGCTTGGTCCCAAGTGCATATTCGTCTCAAGTTTGTCATGATCCCAAGTGCATACTGATACCGAGTGTGATTTGGTCCCAAGTGTGATTTGGTCCCAAATGGGGCTTTCTCCTTAAAAAGATAGTGTCGCTAATTTGGACCTTTTACGAAGGTATTTTTGCGGAGCTGATATCCCAAAAACTTTTGTATCTTAAAGAACAACTCTTCGCGATTAATTTGAATTTAACAGTAATCTGATAAATACAATCCCACGCTACCCGACACCTACGCTTTTAAAAGCCTCCTAAAAATCACTCAGAACGTATCTTCCTCCTTCAATTTCTCACCATTTTTATTATTTATTTTGTGTCAGGCTCCAAATAAGCCTCACACATAATGGCATTAAAGACCTTTTCTCGAGTAATTTTGCTTTTGGCGGACAAAAAAACGCGAAAAAACAAAAAAAGTAAATTTCTCAAATGGTCAGTTTGGGAGGCTCAGTCAACAGGTATCTCTTCCCAAGTTTCAGAGATACACGTTTCGGCTCATACTGCATCTGAAAGCACAAGACTTGTTTCACAATGCGTCAGAGAGTTTTTTTTTCAAATTTTTGAATTCGGCGGTCTTTGGGGCCATGTCAATTTCATTTTATTTTGACAAAATTTTAGGAAAACCAAAGAAATTAAAATTGACAAATGCTTCAAATATAATTTGTCCGTAAATTCAAACACTTTCAAGGATTTTTGTGGGCAATTTTAACATCGTAGCGTCAAAAAAAATTCAATTAGCGCACTTTCAATTTAAATCATGAAATAATAATAATTTTGTTTTTTAGCTTTTTGGCCGATCAATACAAAAATTTAACAAAAAAAACTTGTGAAGAATGTTTGTATTGTTGTTTTTTAGCCTGACACAAAAAAGTTTCAAAACAATGAATGTAAATTGACAGAGGAATAGTTTATTAGTGTTTCTTGAGAACCATTATTAAATGTTTGTGTGTGTGCGTAGGTGTGATTGTTCATGTTTTCTGTATGTTGTCAAATGACCGCGAAGGTTGGTTCTGTAAGTCACAATGCTTTTGGAATATCACCTAAGCTAGTTGGCGAGAAATGACCTTGGAAAAGGCTCAAATTTGCGACACCCACTCCCTTAAACTCAAGGTCGAAAATGTTCACTTGCCCTAGACAAAATATAAACACTGGGAGGTTCGACATCTTTTAAAACTGAAGTGAGATTAAGATTCATATTTTAGTGTATGAAGAATTAATCTTCTCAAGTGTATAAAACCGTCAAACTCGAATTGGTGGTATTTTGAAAACCTTTATCTTCTCTAATTTTGGCTACTTCCTATTCAAACTTCAATATAGTGCAGCAAATGCTATTTAATAATTATGAATTTTCGTTAAATAAGCCGCAGATTATTCTCAGCATTAAAGTTTGAAAAAATTGCTATCAAAAAATAATTCGATATTTTATACGCGAACATTTTATACGAAAGAATCCAATCCACAGTAAACTCTTTGTCTATTTTCGGTATACGCTATAATTAAATAACAATAATTGGGTTCCAAACTAAAATTAAACTGTTTAAATAGTAGATACGTAAAAACGAATAGTAAAAACTAGTTAATTTTTGAAAGGTATTTTGGTTGACCTTTTCTCGTCTCTTTTGCTATGTAACAACGGGTTTAAGCCCGGTTGAATATTTGGGCCTGCATATAATCATATGATGATATCATCTCTTTTAGCATATTTTGGAGATTTTGAGGTCTTCTGGATGAGTCACTCAGATAGCAAGCATAAAGTCAGACTTGAATAGGAAAAGCATAATTTGACAAAGTTTTAAAATGCCGGCCAGAGGGTATAAAGTTATATTCCTTCGTGCACTGATCATAACACTGACCAGTGGCTGTAGGGCGCTAGATGTCGACTCAATGAAATCTAAATCGAACCATTACGCGTTTTTAAATAAATTATATCACAGATCTTTATCTTTTGATCTAAACACAGTGGAAAGCTGATTTTAGCTGCATTAGAATTGTTGACCTCGTTTGCTAATAAAAAGTTTTAAAAATGAAAGAAAAGTATGAAAAAATAAAAATTACTTATTCGCAACGGTTCAAAACTGTAAATAAACTGTTAAACATTTGCATCAAAAGGGTGTAAATTCAATTGTTCAATGGTTAACTCTGCAAGCGCATCAAAATTATAATAGCTGGAGAACTCAATAGTTTCGAACTATTTAAAACTTATTTTTTAAACACAATTTGGCGATTCCAATCAAAATTTAAATGCAAAATATGCAGGTACGTATTACAGTACAGTATGTCTAATTTTTGCTACTTTTTTTTCTAATTTTGCCAACTCTGACGAATTTGTTCTACATGAAGGGGCATATAAATGAACTGTTACATGGGCTTATTCTTATTTTAAATAAGCGCGGTTAAAGTCGTTGAAAAATGCGGGAAAACATGGGTCATTCCCAGAAATTTATACACGGAATTAAGTCTGATAGTTAACCCAAATCCACTATTAGTTCACAATTTGAAAATTATAAAAAAAAAAAATTTAAGCTAACTGATTTTTCAATTTTAATATGACCAACGAGCACAATACGATGATTTCACTATTCGAATTATGAGACTCTGCAGTACCAACTAATAGAACTTAATCAAATATTATCGGCCAGTTAAAACCCAGATGAAACTGGCAATTTTCCAGACGTTGAACCCGAAATGATGAATATATGACCTATTTTCCAGTACACTGAACTAGATTTCCAAGTAAACTGAACTAAAGATGTTCCAGTACCTGAACTAGATGTTCCAGTACGCTGACCGAGATTCCAGTACCCTAACGCGTACGAAGTTAATCGAAAACGAGCTACTGAAAATCGTAAGTAAAAAAGCATATAAATTATAAATTCAAGTTGACGTCGAGAAACAAACCTTTTTTGAGTTTATGCCATTTTCGTCTGTTCTGAAAACTTAAAAAAAATTGAATGAAGTTCTTGTTTTAAAATCCATGGGTTCACCTCTTAAACTTTCCGAAAAAGGCTGCCCCCTTAATATTCGACTTTCTTAGAACTCAACGTTCCTATCAAAAATAGAATTATTAAACTCATCTGATAAACTCTCCAAAAGTCATTTACATTCATTTCATTTGTGTTCCCAAAAAAATTTCAAATTATTTATAATTTTCCCACGAATCTTATGTTCAACATAAGTTTTTTTCAGCCAACCAAGTTCCCGGTAAATTATGAATGTACTTGACGCTAGATGTTAGCTCACTCAAAACGTCTTAATTTTGGTAAACATAAATTTGTAAAAACTAGTGGAAAACTTAAGGAAAAAATATCTTGAATAAAAATTCAAATCGGAGTTAATTTCATTATTGATAGTATTCAAAACAAATAGTATCAAAGTAAGCACTTATAAAAAAAATGAAAGTTAAATCGATTAAACTTCAATGAAAAAATGCCTAAATTTCTTTTATTTCATCTTTATTTCTTTTACAAATTTTTTAGGTTTTATTAGAACATTATTACTTATTTTTTTTTTATATTTAAGGTACAAATGCGGTTAAATTTCCCGCAAAAAATCAGTTAAAAATAGCGGGAAATATGTCGCTGGTTCAGGCTTAAAGCGTTTTTAGGCGGAGATTAGACACAATTCGATAGCAATGGATTGAATAAAACAACTATTCAATCCCACCTTGCTATCGAATGAATTTTAATGTCCGCCAGAATTTGTCAAGGAGCATTAGTTTTTTCAAATTAAAAAAATTAATTTTTTGCAAATTTCCTGATTTTATGACAACCCACTCAAGAAGGGCCTAAACTCAATTCTGAAGTCAACAATTCCTTATTCTTTAAGAAAAATGAATTACGAAAAGTTATATCAAAGACTTTCCCAATAGTTAAGCGTACATTTTGAAATAGATAAATAAAATTTTTTATTCTTTTTAAGGAACAGTTAAATGCGTAAAAAACTTCAAATTTGACAAAAATGGTCACTGCGAAAAAAAAATCGCAAATTAAACTTGCGAATTAATGTTTTAAAAAAAAACAAATCATAGAATATTTTTCGAAAATGAACCAAATATGAAGGGGATAATGTTAATTATATTTTCAAAGTGAATTTGTGCCACCAATGATACTAATTAACTAAGTTTTTAATTGCAATTTGTGAATTTAAAATCTGAAAATTAAGTTACAAGTCTCAAAAATTCTGACAATGTTAATTATTCAAACGTTATTTGAAATTAAAATTAATATTATAAAATAAAAACAATTACTCAAATTTAGAAAAACTTTAATGATTATTCAACACTGAATATAATCGCGGCATTCGTCAAATAAATTACATATGATATCAAAATGTCAATTCAAATTACTGCTGTAGAAAAGCCTTATTTCTGATTTTACTGCGTCATTAAATATATAACTCATTAATAAAATTTTGACGAAAGCAAGTTTTTAATTCGAAATATTGAAGAGAAATCCAAGGCATATTCTTTGGAACGAGTTCCCTAGTACCAGTTTCACGGGCGTAACGGCATTCATCACAAGATACCGTAAAAGTAAGTGAATTACACTTTAAAAATTTTAAGTTTATAAAAGATTCCCTTAACCCACATACTCAGAAGTTCAAGAAACCAGTGACGTACTCAGACGGTGGCCATATTTGGACCCACCTGACCTTTAAAAATCAATATTTTTATGCAAGTATCCGTTAAGCGAACATTACAAATATGAATTCGAAGGCTGCAACAATTATTATGATGAAAAAAAAATGACAAAATATATTTTTTCGTTTTTTAAAACGATAATTTTTTATTATGAGAGAATATTGTAAAACTGATGATTTGTGTCTAAAACCTTAAAATGAATGAAAAACGGTAATGAAAATCAGTTTCAACAATATTAAAATATAAAAAAATACCGCCTGATAATTGAGCCCCGTAATGAGACTTTTGCGATATTTTTCGGCTTACCTCAATAAACAACGGCAAAAGTTTCTTTAATCAAGTTGTAGCGACAAAAAAAATTAACAAGAAATTTTAGTAAAGGGAAACGTCCCCGCGACGCTTTGTTTGTGTCCCGACTTTTACCATGGGGGGTGTTTCAAAGTAAAATAGTATCAGTAACAGTTATAGGTTTATCGGACACTCCAGTTGTATATTTGCACCAAAATAAATGATAATCATTTAAAATTTTTGCAAGAAATTACTTTTTATGTGAGAAAAATCGAAAAAAAAATTTGATGTGTGAAATCAAAAATAACAGAAAAAATTTCAGGATTTAAATGAAATATTTTCTTTAATTTTTTGGAACATAAAAATGAATTAAAACTCCCATGGTGGAAATCCTTAAAAATAAAACTTTATTTTTCATTTTTTCACCCGTTTAAATCTCATTTGATATTTTTTCAGCGTCCGCCGATTTAGGTCCACAACATTGCTGTAATCTCAAGAACACAAAAGATACAGAGAAAAATAATATTACCAAAAGATAGAGAATTGCAAAAATGGATAATTTGAATAAATGGACGGAATCAGAAAAAGTTAACTCTTATTAAACAGAGGGCTCGCAAAGTCACATTGGCCAGATATGGCCAGCGCTGAGTATGTGGGTTAAGGGTATCCGATCCCCCCTAATTTGACATATTCTCGATAAAATTCAGCCAAACACTGCTTAAAATAAGGATATTATTCAGATTTAGCCAGTTGTAAATACTGGCCTTCGCTTGCGTCATAAATGTGGACCACAAACTTTTTTGTATGCCTACACTCCGTGACACATAAGCAAAACAAGAAGACATTAACGCAAAACGGAACAAATCCAATCTCCTCCCAGGTTTTATTTATGAACGTAAAAAAATGGTTTAGATTACGTTTTTGATTACGTAAGGGTATAACGACCTGATCTTGACATTTCTAGGTGAAAATATAACTGAAAAAACTAAACAAGTTCATTGAGAAAAAACCGAATGCTAAAATATTGTAGAGTTCCTTAAGCTATGGAAAAAAGTACCTGCACAAATTATTTTTGATCGTTCAACCAATAGGTACAGTATCGGAACAAGGTGACATTTTCCGAACCTGCTCAAAAACTAAAATTATCAACCTCGTATAATTTGAATAACCCCGTTATTTTTGAACAATTAATTTTGAAGAAAAAATTACCTGTAAGGAAAAATATTGTAGGAAAATAATGTAGTCAAACCGGGAATCCCTTAAATTGAGCCAAAACATTCTAAACAAAATCGCTGCGGAAATTAGACCAAGGATTTTTATAAATGCTAGAAAATTTAATAAAGTGGCTTGGAAATTGACCAAAATTTTTTTAATAAAATGCTGGGAAAATTGACACAAAATTTCGATAAAATCACTTGAAAAAATAGATACAAAAATTCTGATAGAATGCTTGGAAAACTTGACCACAAACTTCTCAATAAATGCTAGAAAATTGACGTTTAAACATTTTTTAAAAAATTGTTAAGAAATTAAATATAATTCAAAAGTGACTTTTGAAAATAACAAAAATTTTCCAACAAAATGCTTGGAAATCTTAAACAAAATACCAATTAAAAAAATGCTAACAAACTTGACCAACAATTTTCAAAAAAGTTCATTTTTATCGCATTTAAGAATAAATATAGCTTCAATTTTGAGCAGTAATAGAAATTTTGGTCAATTTCCATGCATCTTATATCTTTTGTTTAATACTCCAAGCATTTTAAATGAATTTTTTGATAATTTCAAAGATAATTTTTTTTTTAATTTTGGTCGGTATTTTCCATTATTTCATAAATTGTGGTCAAATTTCTTAGCAATTTTAATGAAAATTTGTGGTCAATTAAGAAGCATTTTATATAAAAAAATAAGTCAATTTCCTCAAGCATATCATATCAAGTTTGGCAATGTTCTTTAACATTTAATAAAAATTTTGGTCAATTTCTTAAGCATCTTATAAAATTTGGTCAATTTACTAGGATCTTATGGAACGTATTTGTTCAATTCCTAGATCTTATCAATAATTTTGGTCAGATTTCCTATATTTATTTTATTAAAAAATTACCTGTTTTGAATTTTAAAAAAAATTCGACTTTGATATTTTACTCCTAGCGGCACTGTGTGTCATTTTAAAAAAACATTTTCAAGAGGTCATTTTTCGTGTTCACTGTTATTGAAAATTTACTCTAACCATCGAAATATCTGAGTAAAATTGCGGCATAAATTTAAAAAAATGCAGATTTTTTAGATATTTTACTCTCTATGCGGCACTTCTGTTTCATCATTTTGGAAATTATTATGATCATTTTTGTTTTTTCCTGATATTGATTAACCCTGGAACGAATTAACAAAGAATAATAATAACAATAGGAGATAGGGCAACCCCGCAATAAACCCCCATATTGCAAATCGTCGAATTTTGCACTATGTTTTTCAAGGCAAAATTATCCATCAAAAAAAAAATCATAATATAGGAAGGGCAACCCCCCGACTACCCCCCAATATTGCACTGGTAAATTTGGGTCGAATTCTCACCATTTATGAATAATTTATTGGTCAATATTCATGTTCATATATGAAAATTTTGGGCATTTTAAGACATTTTTAAAAAGGTATTTTTATTATTTAAGATTATAACATAATTTTTTGGTTCAGCCTGCGGAGAGGGCTGCTGTAACCATAATTTTGCCACAGTAAATTACGGTACCCGAATGCAATGATTTGGCACAGACTTTGTAGCAATAACAAACTTGAAGAAAGCATCAAAATTTGTGAAAAATTGGTACGATGAAAAAATTTCAAAGGTTCTGGATGTTGGTTTTTGTTACCAGCGACCGAGGTTAACTGTACCTTATCAACAATGGCGCATAACTTTTCAAGCAACAAATCCCATTTATGGGTTTACTATCGCAACAAACGGTAAATATTATGTCATTTTTATATAGTCTTGGGAATCAATTTGGTCAAACGAAACGATTATCTCCCTTTTTGAACAAAATCTTCATGAATTGAAACTACTATCTGTTATTCATTTGGTCAAAAGATCCGAAATGGCCTATCTAGCACAAAAGAGAATTCAAATTTAGCCGAAATTTAAAATTTATTTGGATCAAAAAAATGACCATGACTCTTTTTATGAAAAACAGCAAAATAAAATTTCTCCTTTAGATTTCTCGGAAGTGACTACCCGTTTCCCAAAAGCATACAAATAAGTCCGCCAATTTCAAGAAAAAAGATTTAACACCTTCCGGGCAGAAAACGAAGGAAATTTATCTGTTTTGCTGTTTATGATCAACCAGGAAAATTTCCTTTTTGGTCATTTCTAATTTTCATAAACGATTGGAACTGTCTTCGATTTTGGTAAAAGCAAC